>LOEQ01003967.1:114534-174675 GCA_001685075.1 Bramus lutescens
GGGAGCATGGGGACCATGGGAGAAGGTTGAAGGGGAGGGGAGAGGAAGGGAGGGGAGCAGAGAAAAACATATAACTCAATAAAAACATTTTTTTTAAAAAGTGGGCAATGCTTTCTTGTGACAATTACAGCTCCTGTCATCTCCTTTAAATCATGGATATTTTACATTAATTGATAAAATAAAAACATCTTATAAATAGTTGCAAAGTTTTATTACTTAGGGAATAAAGATAAGGAAAAAAGTCCGTACATGTGCAGTATAGGCATAAACTCAATTTTCTGCATCTTTTCATTCAATGGTTGTTTTTCTGAAACCATGAGTGCAGAAATCATGAGCACAAATGGATGATTCTGTGTAATCTGTCTGACTATGCATAACGAGTTCATTAACACACCTCAGTAAATCTCTAGGAATCCAGTAGCTAAAACGTCACCATTGCTGTTATCATGGTTAGAACAGTGTTCTATGAAGCTTTGGCTTGGCCATCTGAATCTTTTCTGTTTCTTCCTAAAGTTGCATATGTTCCAAGTAACTTCATTCCGTAGCTATCAGGAAGAGAATTACTCTTCCATTTCTTCCAGTCCTATGATCACATGGAGGTACGCAGGTTAACATTTAGCATTCTCTGGAGGAGTTTACATTCAATTCCTGTGTGACACTGAGTGATATTAAGGACAGCGCAAAGCAGCTGTATTACTGATAGGAGAGCTGCAGAGCAAAGTCCTGTCAACATCACACACTAGTTTATATTTTGACAAAGTTCAACTACCACAGAGATACATGAGTACATTTAGTATGTATAAGGTAGTCACCCCATGCCATGGTCCTTTTTCAGCTTCCTATCTGGAACCAGATCTATCTTCATTAGGTTCTCACAGTGGTTGGTGTGCTCAGAGATGCAGGTTCAATGCAGACGTTGCATTCTATTCAAAGTTTATCCACCTCTCTTTTTATTTAGATTTATTCTTTGACCGACTCTGATACCTATTGGCCAATGGTTTATTTTCGGTTTCCTTGTACAGGTCACATAAAGCTGACATTGTATTTAGGAACTAGAGACTAGAACTTGGCTCTGGATCCATTGTGTCTGCGTCTGAACTGGTTTGCCTCTTTTCTAATCTTGTCCAACAGGTCACATCACTTAACACTTAGCCCCTTGGTTTCCTCCTTCCTTCCTTCCTTCCTTCCTTCCTTCCTTCCTTCCTTCCTTCCTNCTTTCTTTCTTTCTTTCTTTCTTTCTTTCTTTCTTTCTTTCTTTCTTTCTTTCTTTCTCTCTTTCTTTCTTTTTTTGCTTTTTTTGAGACAGGGTTTCTTTGTAGCTCTGTAGCTTTGGAGCCTGTCCTGGAACTAGCTCTTGTAGACCATGCTGGCCTTGAACTCACAGAGATCCACCACCTCCCAAGTGCTGGGATTAAAGACGAACCCCACTACCACCCCACTACAATGATATGGTTTCATCATTTCTAAAATGAGGATGATGAGATGGTCCTTGTATGTGATCCATGGTAAGTATTAGATGAGCCTCCATTTGTAACATTTTAAACCTAGTGTTTGTTACATAGACAGCACTTCCTTTGAGTTCACAGTGGTTGCAAACTGGAATATCTTCCCAAACTACTAACAGAAAACAAAACATGTGTTGAAGCTGTGCTCAAAGTAAACAGTGCATATTCTGCCTGAAAATTTTCAGTTTCTACTGTCGTTTAAGAACTCTTTGAAAACCAAGCAACACATAGCTGCTCTTGAATTGATCCTTGGGTAGGGAAACAAGGCCTGAGAGGATTCTTTTATGAATTGTACCATAAAATACTCTAGCTACCTTTGAAAAACAAAAATAATAAGTTTGTTTTTTGTTTGCTTTAATTTTTTAAAGGTAGAACCATAAGATCACCAAACTGCCAGCACAGAGCTCAGATACTCACAGAGTAATAATCATTACTTAGGCCAAAGGGTTACCTGGCACCGGTGGCTAGAACCGACAGCTCTAACTTCAGTTGGAGACTTCAGAAGAGATGTTGTGGAAAAGAATTTGTGAAACGGGGAACTCCTCCTGCATCTGCAGGCTCATACTCACTGGAGACTTTGGAATCACAAAGAGTGACCGTGCAAACTGGCCTTTGGGCGTGATGAGCCTCCCATAGTTCTCACGTTATGTGGGTAGAGAAGAGGGAGATAGCAAATATGAATTAGCAGACATCTTCCTACATTCCAGCTTTCTCCATAGCACGTAGCAACTGCCAGGCTCTGGCAAGCCTCATAGCCTCTCAGAGGATAAGCTGTTTGTATAAAGAGACTCATTTTTGTCTGGGCTACCTCAGGCTCATGATTCAAGTCCCGAATAATGCACAACGTGAAGCTCCTTAGAAACTTCAAAGTCCTGTATGACTACAGGTCTCATTTTCAATGTTTACAGACCAATTCTGACTTAAAGAACAACAAAGCTTGTTGAAAATTTGGAACAAACACGCCCACACGGTGTTTTGAGCTTCAGCACAACATACTTGTGCGTCTTCCAAACTCTGCTTACAGCGGAGCTGCTGGCTTCTTTTCTCTTTCGCGCAGCTGATATCATTACAGGTAGTTGTAGACAGTCTCCTGAAGTTGCTTACAATAGAGTGAAATTTGTGCAGTTTGGTAAACAGGAAAGATTTTACTCATAGGCAGCAGCACATTTTACTGCCTAATCTTCTATTCTGTTTTCAAGCAACAACTTTACTACTGAGTACACACATTTTTAAGTAAAAAAATGTTCAAATATGATTTTATTGAAATAGAGTTGTATTCTTTCCCCCTCCCTTTCTACCCGCTGGCACCTCCCAACTGCTTTGCCTTGAATCCTTCCTATAGGTTGATAGCCTGTTTTATTATTATGTTATATATGTGTATATATGTGTGTGTGTATGTATGTGTATACACAAAAATATATAAACACAACCCACTGAGTTCATTTTTGTTGTTTGTGGGTACATGGCTTCAAGGCTGACCACTCTGCTCTGGACAGTCAATAAGGGCTCACCCCAGGGAGAGGCTAATTCTCCTTCTCCAAGCAGTCATTAGTAGCCTGTAGTTCCTTGTCTAGGGGTAGGGCCCCATGAAAATTTCTCCCTTCATATTACCTAATCAACTTCCAAGGGCTACTGAGATTATGGACCTTAGAATTTACCACTACCATTTTGACAGGCTGATGTGGGATTCTCCTCTGTATTCTGTGAGTACCACTGGTTAATAAAGAAACTGTCTTGAGCCTGCACAGGGAATAGAGGTAGGCAGGGAAAACTAAACTGAATGCTGGGAGAAAGGAGGTGGAGTCAGGGAGAAGCCATGGAGCTACCACCAGAGAAAGACATGCTGAAACTTTGCTGGTAGGTGATGCACAGATTAATGGAGATGGGTTAAACTAAGATGTAAGAGTTAGCAAATAAGAGGCTAGAGCTAATGGGTCAAGCAGTGATTTAAATAATATGGTTTCGGTCTGATTATTTCAGGTCTGAGCTGTTGAGCAGCCGGGACTGACTAGCAGCCTCCTTACAATAGACCAACGTAAGTCTTTACTACATTCTAAATTTTATCCTTATGTCTACAGATAAGCATAGCTACTGCCCCCCTCTTCAGGTCCACGTCTCCTTACAGGAAACAGAGACCTTCAAACAGAAAACCGCAACTGAACACAGGGCAGAGATCACGAGATTGTGGGAAGCCCAGCCCCAATAGCTACATCTTCATCACAGCTCCCTTGACTCAGGGAATGATGCTAAGGAAGGGAAGAAAGATTGTAAGAGTCAGGAAACAGGCTGACTGCTGTGAAGCAGTCTTTCCTAGAATTGGTTACATAAACAAGAACAGAACAATGATGATATCAGATGGATACACTTTTTTAAATTTTTCAAGACTCAGATCTTTGAAGTCATTCAAGCCCATTGGCATTCAAATATTATCAGGCCCTTAAGTGTCAGTTATTGTACCAGGCCCTGGAAACAAACTAGTTAAAATATCTAATATCTACCTCTTCTAATTAGTGTCATTGGTGGTGAGAGACAGGATGCCAACAACTGCAGGGCAACACTAATAGTTAATGAGAGTGATGAAGACATATGAAAACATTGTAAAAACTGAGGGGGCATACCTGGCATATGAGGAATAAACAGGCATGTTATCAATGCAGCAGTATAGACCAAGAGCAGATTATAATAAACACACTATATTCTCTCAAGGAAATCATTCAGATCAAAATGAATACAGGGACCAAAACCAAGACTGGGTGAAGGTAATGTTGAACATGTTTTCAGGGGTGAGACATTGTCAAAGTGGCATGGTGAATTATGATGATGAACTATGAAAGAGGTGCCAGTGGTATGAAGTGATAACCTCAGTGATAACAAAATGACTGGGGATGTGGTTCAGTAGTAGAGTGACTGTTTTGCATATTTAAGGTTCTGGATTCAATCTCTTACACACACACACACACACAAACACACACACAGAGTCAGCAAACAGATCACATTGAGAGCTATAGCAGTAACTTTGAAAGTTATTGCTTCAAGCAAAGCAGGAAATCACTAATCATTGTCCCTTATCAGTGCTTTTGCAGTTGTTGTGGTTAAGGGGACAATGATTAGGATTAGGGTGGCACTTGATCGGACTCAGAAAATAAGGAGAGAGCAGGAAAGAGAGAGGGAGGTCAAAGGAAAGGAAAGAAGAAAAACAGAGGGATGGGGGTGGCAACTAGAATCACAAAGGTTACACAAGAGATAAACACTGGATTGTCATTTAGGCTTTTGTGGCCTTTATAAGACTTCTTTTTTGGGAAGGCAGAAGTGGGTCCATTCACAGGGGTCAGTGGGGGCTGAGAAAGTATAACATGAGCACAGACTCTCATTTCAAGATACCTGACTTTAAAGGCCTATGAGAGAATTTATAAAGTCATGTAAATAATCCAGGAGTCATAAACAGCACCATCTTAGTCTAGTTGATGACCAAATAGAGTCAGTGTTGGTTAACAATAAAATGACCATAAAACAGGTTAAGTCTTGAAACTTTTGATGCTTGTATTCAATGACTATGACTGGATAGTTGTGAGATTGTCTGGAAAGTGTGATAATTGTGAAATGACTGTCTGGGAAAGTGTGATAAGTCTAGTAAGGTTTACTACAAGGAGACAGGAGAAGAAAGTATGAATAGTGTAGAAGGCTAGGACATAACACACTTGTACTGTTTCCTGATAATAGACTTTAAAATGGAAAGGAGCCAAGAGGAATGTGTAAATGCTAGAAGCTGGAGGGCATTTCTCAAGGTGTGGGTATATTTCTCAAGGTGTGGGGGTGATGTGGGAGTCCCCTCTGTGTGTTATAATTACCATTAATGAATAAAGAAACTGCCTTGGTCTGTTGATAGAGCAGAGCTGGGAAGAGGGAACTGAATGATGGGAGGAAAAGAGGCGGAGTCAGAGAGACACCATGGATTCTTGGCCTGAGACAGACGCCTGTTAGAATCTTTGCCAGTAAGCCACTGCACAAATTAATAGAAATGGGTTAAATTAATATAAGACTTAGCCAATAATAAGCTAGAGCTAATGGGCTAACCAGTGTTTTAATTAATATAGTTTCTGTGTGGTTATTTCAGTTCTGGGCAGTTGGGACAAACAAGCGGCCCCAGGCCACCCCCTGCAACATGGGGGGCACTTCTCAAGGTGTAGGGACATTTCTCAAGGTGTGGGGGGCATTTCTCAAGGTGTGGGGGCATTTCTCCAAGTGTGGGGCCATTTCTCAGAGTTTGTGGTCACTCCTTGCTTGTCCCGCTCAGGAGTAGCACAGCAATGAGTGAATGAATGACCAGAAATCCTGCTGAGAGGGATGCCAGTTTTTAGGTTATTGCTCTAAGAGAAGTAACCAATAATAGCATAGCAGGGGCCATAGAGCCAAGAATCCCTGCCCAGTGTGGCCTCCACACATGGACGATCTTTGCTTTTTGCTTCCCCACCCACCTGGCTGCTGTGCAGGGTGAGGCTCTGCCTTAGGAGTTTTTCTCCTTTTCCTCTTCCCTTTGTAAGTGTCCAATAAGCACCAACGTCCAGTGATTATTCCCACGGACTCCAGCTTTTCCACTTTGTTTTCTTTAGCTTAAGTTTCCTACAATAGATTTCTTAACATTTAGTCATGTCTTGGAGACATCATCTATATACTCAGCTGACTACTGCTAACCACCTTCCTTTCTAGATACGTACTTTATAGACTTTTGAAATCAGACTGCCTATGCTTCACTTTTGATGTGCTAGGATATTTAATCTTTACCTTTTTGTGGAGTGCAATTTTATCATCTGAAAGTCTCAACTCTTCACTGGATAACGTCTTTGAGATTTAATGGAAGTAACTGGCTGCATGGGAAATAGTAAGGATGAGATAGAGGATTGCACAAGCCAATGTTGGTCAGCTCTAGTTGTGGGCAGCAATCAGCAGAGGGGTTTTAAGAAAACACCAGTACCCCCTTTGACCCTAATTTTTCCCGAAATACATATTAATATTCTCTTCGAGGCCCCCAGGGAGATGTTAGTACACATTCAGGGTTGATAATCACGGACATACGTCTAAAGGAGAGGTTTTGCTGTTAGTGTGGACATGCAAGCATAGTTTTATTGCTGAGAGAAAAGTATCAATCAGATTAGGAAATGAATTCCTAAGTAGTGAACATGCTCCCTGAGCACATTTTAAAGATTTGATGGTAATGACAACCGCGCATGAAGAGATCGACTCAGAGATAGTTCTCAAAGTGAAATTCTGCAGTGCTTGATTATTTGGTACAGACCAAGTTAAGAGTTCAGAGACCCTGTCAGGTGAGGATAAGCGAAAGGCTGCCGAGGACTTCAAAAGTTGAGCATGTCACAGAAAGTCAGCCTTAATGAACAGATGTCTACTTACAGATGGCCGGTAAAGTGACGTTAGGAGCTGCACATTAAGTGGATACTTCATGACCTGTGCCACATCTGTATGCAGCTTCCTTATCTATGTGTGCTCACAATTACATAGGCAAAACTTATAACCACGTTTGAATCTATCAGTCAGAGACTGTAAGACTCATTCTATCGAATGCTTCAAAGAATCGCATAAATAAATAAAAGATTCAGTGTTTTGGTACAGAATATATAATACAGAGCAGCCAACAAAAATAAAACACATGGGACAGAGTAGCTAGATATTAAGGCCTCAGTGTGGTGGATGTTGCGTCCCTACTTGGTGTTCTGTGTGAGCATGAACAGCAGAAGCCTCTTCCCTGACAGTTTGTGTAGGACAGGTCTGCACGAATTCCTCCATTTCTTTGCTTTGTTATAATTTTCTTCTTGTCACTTTAATTGCTTTCTAGAACTGTGTGCTTAAAATGTATTGTTTACATGTCAGCTTTCTCCGCTTGAAGAAAGAGAGACCAAGGACATTTTGTTTGGAGTCTCTAGAATTAAGACAGTGATTGGCAAGTAAAATGCTGAATAAATACTTGTTGCATAAGCGAAGGGGTGCTTGTGTATCAGACTTACATCAAGGCAAGACTAATGTAGACCAGTGGTAGTGAAGAACCTGTATAGAAGTCACTTCTCTTGATCTGACAGGATGAGATGTGAGTCACCTACAGGACAAGAAAATGCTGGAGGAGGAGGAGGAGNAATAAGAATATAGTGGCTGGTGTGGAGCTTGGGAACTGGAAAAATGTCATAATGGATGATGATCTTCTGATTTCAAAGAGGAGGAGGGAGGAGGAGGAGGAAGAAGAAAAAGGAGTAGGAGGAAGAAGAAGAAGGAGGAGGAGCAGCAAGAGGAGGAGAAGAAGGAGAAGAAGAAGCAGGAGGAGGAAGAGGAAGAGGAGAAGGATGAAGAACAAGAAGAAGAAGAGGAGGAGGAGGAAGGAGGAGGAGAAGAAGAAGAAGAAGAAGAAGAAGAAGAAGAAGAAGAAGAAGAAGAAGAAGAAGAAGAAGAAGAAGAAGAAGAGAAAGAGAGAGAGAGCTTTCATAGTCTCAGAAAGCATTTGTTAATGTTATGCATGAACCATTTCTTTGCCATGGTTATCTTTTTAAATTCGTTTCACATGTGGCTTTTTCCATCTCTAGAATTGATATGTATTTGATGTTCACATTCCCAAGTGTTCTTGATATGGTGGCCATGAAGCTGAGCTTGAGAAACTCCCTGACATGAGGGAAGTAGGATAAGCCTGTGCAGAGGTCACTAGTCATATTGTGAAATCTATAAAGCCCCGAGAAGTTTGAGTTTTTCAGTTCCAAGTACCCTTATGGGTATTTAATTCCAGTGGCATCCATGTAAATTTCCCAAAGCCTTCTGGAACGATTGGGGTTGATCTCAGTCATGGCTGTGTTCTTAGTTGCAATGAGAGCAACAGGAACACAAGGAGTCCTTTTAATAGTACTGGGTTTACATAAGCAAATGCATGTTTTCTTCCTTTACAAATTACAGCTACCTGCCTATAGGAATCAGCAGTTTGTTAAAGGGCCATCAATCTTTTTGTTGCTATTTTTCTGTGCGATTTCCAACAATAGCACCATGGACACAAACAGGTGGCCATAATTGGCTACTACTCCTCTAATCTAGTTCTTAGGGAACAGAATTTGGATTTCAAAATCAAACCACAGCTTAACCCCAGGGTGGAGTGAACCTCAGATGGTCATGCTCATTTAAGAAGGAATTTTAAACAGAATGACATCTGGAAAGAAGGGAGGGGACTAAGCAAATATGTCAGAGCTGCTCATAACCAGACCTCTCTTTCCCACACAAAAGCACATACGGCTTGACAAAAATCTATGATTAGTGACAGACAAAGTAAAACAACTCCTCATGGTGTCCAGAGAAAAATGAACCAACATGTAAAAACAGGCACAGGGTTAGGGAAATTCTCCCAGAATGCTTTGTATGTGTGTGTGTGCTTGTGTGCATGTATGTGCTCATATGTGTATGTGTGTGTGTGGTTTATATATTTCTATGTGCTCGTGTATGTGTGTGTGCATGTGTGTATGTGCTCATGTGTGTATCTCTGTGTGTGGTTTTGTATTTTTATGTGCTAGTGTATGTGTGTGCTCATGTGTGTATGTATGTGTGTGCATGCATGTGTGTGAAGGTTAAAAGCTCACATTTGTTGTCTTCCTTAATGATGACTTTACACCTTATTCTTTGCAAGGTCTTCCACTGAACTTTGAGTTTATAAGTCTAACCAGCATGGATACCTGGTCATCAACCTTCAGGAATCCACCTCCCCAGTGTTAAGATCTTAGACACTTGTTCTTATGCCTGGCTTTTTTGTGTTTAAGATCTGAACTTGGTTTTCATGATTGTCAGGCAGGTACTTCACTGACAGTCATCTCTCTAAATCTCTCACAGCATCTGAAAGAAATTACAGACTCCTCCCATGTTCGTCTCTCCCAAATTCCTGGTCTCTTTATTGTTTTTATGTTTGTGTGTGTATTCAGTGATGTACAGACACGTCCATATGGAAGGTGTTATGCCAGCTTCCAAGGGAGAGGGTCAATTGTTACTCCTAACCTTCTGTAAAATTCATGAACCGCTCAACGACCAGACCTGATAAATTTTCCCAATGAGGCAAGAGTGACATACCAGTTGTCTAATTGCACTTAAAGTCCATTCAATAGGAGAGAATTCATGCTTGGTACTATAAGCATTGTCAACCACCCATGGCTGAAGAGATCATAGACCTGAAAGGGGGCCCTACCACTTTCCTAAGCCAATATAACTTCTAACTGCGAAATGACAATGATGATGCTTCTTTTACATGGTTGTCCATTGAAGTCAAGACTATAGGCTTGCTCATTTTTACTGAAGTAAAGAACTAAGGTGCTTAGTAAGCTCAAAGGGCAAAATTTTAAAGAAATAAGGAATAACAAAAAATGTATCAGCCATTACATCTATTGCTTAATTTATCAATACAGGGTAAAGATCAATTAATTTGTATGTTGTACAAGCTGCTCATATATGATGTAATGAAAAATGAAAAAGACAATAAAGCAATATGCATTGACCAGAAGACTGTAATTAAATAAAGTCCCATGTCTAAACATGACTGAGTAAGTATGTTTAGTATGAGGCTCTCAGCCTCCTAAAATTAATTAACTCCCTAATGAAAGTTGTCTGCTGTCAGAATAACCAATTTACTTTTTTTCAACAATCTAACCATACCAGTTTCCAATTAAGATTCAAAAAACCAAGTCCCAATGAACAAGGAAGTCATAAATCATTTATGACTGCCCTACTTTTATGTAATGTTCCATCTATTATTCCGCTTTAATTCTCTAACATGCTTTTTAATTTGTGAAAAATTAATGTTGAGGTTATTTTTTAAAGATTATAACCACTTCAAAGTTAGCTATTCTGGGAAGCATATTCTGAAACTAAACCTTCCTTCATTCAAATTTAGGAAACTGATTCCTAAAATACTCAATTAAACTTTAATAGTTTATTTTTGTTTAATGGCATCCATTGCAGCTCAGGGATTTCAGTGAACCAAGAGCTATCCCTTTGCCTTAATGCATAACTGAATAAAATATTTTCAGGTATTTTTATAGTGTTTTTTGCTGTTTAGAAGCTAAGGCTCAGGGCCATTCACATCATGAAAATTGTCCAAAGTTGAAAATGTTTGAGTCCAGATTCTGTTCAGAGTAACTTGCTGGGGTCTGCAATGCCAATGCTCAGCCTTCGGCTCCGTTTGATGAGCTCTTACAGCACTGTTGCACCAACTTCCTTCATTAAATTACACATGCACGCTACAAGCTTGAGTTAAAGCCATGTTCCAGGCAAATATTTTAGTTATAATAAAAAGCCCAAGAGCTTCTCTTAGTCCAAGGCAGAGGAGAAAAGATCTTGTGCATACACAGGAAAGGTCATTTCATTGGCATCAATAATGGCCATACCTTGTGTCAGTTGCAGCTTGGAAATATTACTTATCCTCCAACTCTTGGGCTCTATTTTTCCTTGCCTTTCTTCTAGTATGTGACCAGGATGGCAGCTGGCTCCTAATGCCTGGCATAACCAATCTGTCCAAGCATCCATTACCATCTTGATATGTACCATATCTCTTGGCTTAGGTCTCAAAAGGAAGAGCCCCAAGGGGGCTGAGCCTGTTCCCTGGGAATGCTCTTTGTAACAGGCCATACTCTAAGGTCCTAAACAGCAAAGTCTAAGGTGTATTTGACTCAGGCTTTTTTTTTCTCCTGAATAGAGAAGAGGATCCTAATCACAAACAACCACATAATCAACATGGTTGTTTCTCTAGTGTCTCTGGAAAGGCAGACATCTATGCTAAAATTGTTTTCCATTAAGATTACTCTTACTAAGTGCATTAAAGATGCAGGGTTCATTTATAGCTAGGTTCTTGTAAATGTCAGATGTCATTATAAATTCAACCATCATTACTATCATTTATTCATCCATGGAATATTTATCAATCTCTGACTGTGACAGCTGGTGTCTGACTACAGACCTAAAGATTAGAAAGGGTCTTTATTTGGAATAAAACAGACCCTGAACTTTAAGCAATTGATGTGAGACAGTTCTGAGGAGAGAATCTCTTTCTCCTCAGGGGTAGGAAATATGGCCTGAAAGAAAACAGAAAGAATAAAGAAACAATTATTAGGGGTATCTGACCAACATATTGGTGAATCAAAAGCTGGGAGTTGGGCTGGAAAGAAAATACCCACCAGGAAGATCCAGCTAACCTATAAGTGTTAGCATGTTGATGAGGGATACACTGCATTTTCTGCTTTGAAAGGATATCTGAGGTTTAACACAAAGTTTTCTGACATCCAATAATAATAATCCATTATTATTTCCGACAAAATTATCTGAACAAATAGTCTCTGTTATACATGTTAATGATGCGACTTTGAGCGTTTTTGTAACCTCCGCAGCCATTTAAGGTACAATGAGGTAAACAAGGTCAGGTATACTCATAGGTGGAGAGTGGCAGCAGCTGGTGTGAGTGAATGGAAGAGCATGCATGCTCGAGAGGGAGCTGCAGCTGGGAAGCCAGGTGAGTAGCAGGCACAACGATGCCAGCTCTCACCATCAAAAAAATATACACTTGAAATGAAAAATTAAAAAGAAAATTTCAACATATGCAAACATAAGTTTCATCAAGATATCTCTTGGCAGCATGCGTCTATTCAGGTTGAAATATGTCGCGTTGCAAACTGTCTCTGAGGGCAAAAAGTGTAGAGTGGCTTTAGTGTACCCTGGCTTGGAGGAGACTCACATGAGGGCTCCAGTTCCTGTGTTCTGAGAGATGATGGGGCAGGGGTAAGCTGTCCAAAGAAGGGGATCATTGTCAGTAGCGTAAGCAGTCATATAGGCTGAGAAAGAGACTCAACCAAAAGATGTATGCGTATTAAATCTTGGAACACTTAAATTTCACTACATATGGTGAAATATACTTAGTCAATGAGAATACGTGAAGTCTCTTGAAATGGGCATTATCCTGAATTGTCTGAAATCATAAAATGAGGACAACATCAAACGCAAAAGACCTGGTAGCCAATGGAGATGCCAGAAAGCTTCCATTTCTAGAAGAGGACCATTAACCAAGGTACGAACATGGCTTTTAACAGTTGAGAAAGAAAACAGTTTCCTCCCTAGAACATCCAGAAAGAAAAGCTCTATAGAAATCCTAACTTAGGTCTGTGGCTTTTGTACATCTGCCTTCCAAAAAAACTGAGATTATGCCTTTTGTTTGTTTTAAGCTACCCTATCTCTGGTTTTTTCTTTTCTTATAACCGATATAGTAAGAGTTGGGCATCATCCTTTGATCCAGGGCGAAGGCTGCAGGAAGAATCAGTGAAGGGACTTTACCATCAGGCCCAGGACATGCATTTAAGAACTCCTTGCCACCAAGGGAAACTACTGTGCATGGAAAGGTCCTTCTAATGTGACCTCACAAGGAAAACAATCTCTCACTAGAAGTTCAGGAAAGGAGCTCCCCATCACCTCTATCCTTGACCAGATATAGTATTTTATCTATGTTCTTAATTTAGTTTTTCATAGCAGGGGAAATAAAACAGTGTATTTAAGGGCCAGTAGTACCTGAGTTTGGGGTGTCTATTAGGATTTCTGAAACATACCCTTTGCAGAAAAGGAGGGGAACAGTGTAATAGTATCAGGCAGAGCTTAAAAGGGCTTAGAACTTTTATATTAGTGACTGATGAGAAGCAGGGTTTCAATAAATAAAACTGTTTTTCTTTTTCCTTTACTGTTACCCTTAATTTAATAGATTTTATAGCTTCGTAGTTATCACAAGACCATTCCCTACGAAACTTTACAAATTAGCAGCCCGAAGGGAACAAACAACAAAACTCTTCAAGCTGTCACTCCAGGCTCTATTTCCTCAAAGTCGGCGAGAGGGCAGGGCAGCTGTTGCTGACACCATGGCAATGCTTTGCTTATAGTACAGCCTTCTGTGCCTGAATATCAGAAAGATGAGCAGTTGCTAGAAAGCCCCGACATCCTGAAGCCACCCTGACAACCAACATGCTCACTGTTGTGAGTGTTTGTTAAGGAAGGTTGCTCACTGTATGCCTGTCGCGCAGCAGCCCAGGGTGTGGGTGTTGTACAAAGACCAGCAGTGACTATTTCTACCTGGGTATTTGCAGCAGAATTATATCACTTGAGCCAAGAATCTCTAAAGCAGCATGAAATCAGAGAATTCATCCTTTAAAAACAACAATTAACATAAACATATTTGGAATGATCCAAACATGGGATACAGTTGTTTAGTAGAATATGGAATCTACTAAGCTGACACAACAATTAATGATATCAGAATCCAGACAAGACACTCAGTGAACCAACAAATAACTGCTAGTGACCAGGCGTGCAGCATACTGCAAGGTTGTGCTTTGAGGGCAAACTGACCACCGTGGACATCCACACCCGAATTCAGCTCAAAAACTGAGGGTGTAACTCCTTGGAAGAATGGTAAGACACCCACCAGCAGCAAACTCACCCTCAGGGGTGGAAGCTGAAGAAGTTAATCTTCCTAAGCTTTAGTGCAACAAACTACTGTTGCTACTAGTCTCATCTCTGAAGAGTCCATGTCTTATTTCTTATTGTTGGATTATAATTAAAATATTTATCCCATTTCTTTGCTCCCTCAAAACCTTCCAATATACTCAAGCTCCCACAAACCAAGGCTCAAGGAGCTTCTAGGTAGGAATGTTTTAAAGGATGTAAGAGTTGATGGATAGTTAGATGTCTGAAATAGTTCCCTCCTTTGAATTGAGGTTTCCTCCCAGATATACAAAGTTGACCATTTGCTTCAGGGTCTGATTCTTTATTATCTTAAAATCCTTGTGTGTGCTTTCCATGTATTGTTTCTCAGTCTTCTCAGTTTGCTTTTATACCAAGGTTTTCACTGACTTCCACCACTCTCTTTACTATGGACTGCAGCTCGTTTGGACTTTCAGCAAATAGTGCTGTATCATTGATTGCACACCACCTGTCAGTATGCCTGTCTCCTCATCCTTTAGGGCTGTTGCTATTATTAATTCCAGGAATATATTAAAGAGTAGGGGTGAGAGGATGCATCCCTGCAACACTCCAAAGATTGTCTTAAATGACTGTCTATTTCAGACAATTTCTATTTCTATGATTGTCTACTTCAGTTGTCTAGAGGGAGATAGCGAGGGTTACATTGTCTAGAGATAGCGAGGGTTACATTCCAGGCAACAGAAAAGGTTTAGTCAGCAAGAGACATAATAGCAACAACAGGTATATGAGACACTTGTCCTGAGCTGCCTTCTTTACACTTCTGAAACCTGGACAATGAAACAGTACTCAGAAAAGTGGCTTTGGCCTTGTTATGAGACGAATGATGGCAGATACCCAAGGATAGTACTGCTTGGAGGAGTGCATGTAATAAGGCAAAGAGGATGACCCAAAATATGCTGGATAGACAGCATAAAGGAATGATGTAGGAGGGTCATCTGTTTATGTGTTACTTTCATTGGTTAATAAAGAAACTGCCTTGGCCTTTCAATAGGCCAGCCCTTAGGTGGGTGGAATAGACAGAACAGAATGCTGGGAAGAAGGCAATGAGGCAGATGCATGAAGCTCCAGCCCAAAGATGGACGTGGGTTAGAATCTTCCTGGTAAGCGTGGTGGTACACAGATTACTAGAAATGGGTTAATCAAGATGTAAGAGTTAAGCCAAGAAGAGGCTAGATATAAGAAGAGGCTAGATATAATGGGCCAGGCAGTGCTTAAATGAATANNNTGGGCCAGGCAGTGCTTAAATGAATACAATTTGTGTGTTGTTATTGCCGGGTATAAGCTAGCCGTGCGGGAGCTGGGCCGGACAAAAAGCAGGCCTGCTCCCCTATTACTACAAAGGAAGACTATGAAAACCTGTGTATGATAATGACACAAGCATCTAGGACTGCCTAGGATAGGAACAACTGTAGAACGGCCATAAACGGGCTGCCATGCATGCTTAAGTATGGCTGGGGCTTAAATGATGATGATAAAGAAGAGTTGATGGATAAGAAAGAGAGCTGCAAAATACTGACTTGTGGACATGGCATGGCCAATGCACCCATCAGTTCACAATAGCTTTGGTGACTTGGGCACAACCTGCAAAAGATGCAGCCAGTTTAAATTCCAGCATGGATGGAGGGGCCATGAGGACCTTCCCCTGCAGAAGAGCATTGGCAGTTGATGAGTGCTGAGAGAAGGAGGCTATTCTCCTTTGGACTTAGGACTATCGGGAGGCTGCCTATGTCCTGGTGGACACCCACACCCATTCTCATATGGGCAGCACTAATTGTATTCAGGGGTCATCCATAACAACAAAAGAGGGAGACTTGAGAAACTGGGAGTGATAAGAGGTGGAGAGTGACGAGGGTGGCTGGAGGGAGCTACTGGGGGATAGTAGATTCAAAACACATTGCACAAATGTATAAAACACTCAAAGAATAAAAAGGTTATTCTAGAGAAATTGGAACCAGTTTAATGATATTTTATTTTAATGATATGCATTAAAATATTTCTGAAGGGAAACAGGAACAGTAGGGCTACAGGCAAGGAGATGTCGGGGGTGGGGCACCAACAGGAGTGCAGGGAATGGACGCTGTGGTCTGGATGTATTGTATGAGAGAAGAGTAAAGATACAAAACCCTTTCACATACGCTAATTCCTTTAATCATTACTAAAACTCTGGTGAGAGAAACTAGGATAACTCAATATTCTATTTTTTTTTCAGGAGAAATTAGATCCAGAATATCTGATCCAGATTATTTTCAGTCCTTCATGAGTTTACATTCAAAGAAGCCATTTCTTATTTTCTGACCTATCTACCCATGAGTGAGATTGATAGGCGGTGTCCATGATCCATAAAGTTGGATATCTAGAAATTGTGAAAATTCCATTGTGACAAAATAACTGATTGCAGTTTTTATTAATTTAGAATAGAGCTTTCTTCTTACCATTCCTCACTGGGTGAGTGACTTTTATCATCACTGTAGCAAAGTACTTGAGGAAAAACTTAATGGTAGAAAGGTTTATGTTAACTTGCGGTTTCTGAAGTTTTGACTGAACAAAAACTCCTCACAGCACAGAAAGCATGGAGGAGTTCATGGTGTGAAGGAGCACACCGTGGGGCTCCTCACATCTCAGTTGCAGACAGGAAGCAGAGAAATCAACTGGAATTGCTCAAAATCTGATGCTAAGTGGTCCACTCTTGTCAATGAGGGCCCATATCCAAAGACTCCATAGCCTTCAAAAACAATGTCACCACCTAGGGACCAACTGTTCAAATGCATGCAACTGTGGGCAACCTTTCATACCTAAACCACAATGGCAGTTTCTGTTAAATCTTTGAGAAACTAATTCATACCAATCAAAATGCCTGAAAAAATGAGGTATCAGTGGTGTTACTTGGAATGAGAAAGACTTGAACGGGGAACAGAATTTTTAAAGCTATTTTCATTAGAATATTTTTATCTCTAGTGGAGCTGGCAACAAGATCAAGATCCATCCAAAATTCATCTTTGTTTAATTAAAAAGAAAAATAAAAAATAAAAGTAGTCAAAATCAACAAAGAAAAAATTTCTAAGGACCTGAGGGTTTTTCTCAATATGGATAAAGCTATGCATTGTTAGATGGGGATTGGCTTTGTAGTTCCAGGAGAGCTGGGTTTAGGAGCACCGGCATCACACTAACTATATTTCTGTAGGCCATTCCACTATCATCTTCTGGGGCCATTAGTCTATCTACAGGATGTTACCATGTGAACATCTCAGGGGTGTGGGGAAAAGGAAAGAAAACAGAAAGTCGGTGCTTCCAGGTACCAGTGTTTATGACACTCTAATTGTCAGGATAGAGTAGCAAGTTGTAGACAGAGAGAATGTGGCATGGAACACTGAGAGTCCACCAGTATGTCATGATGAAGATCGCCCCTCCATTTTCCAATTACGTTAAAAGGTTTCCCTTCTATGCAATGAATGGGTTCTAAGGCTATTAATGCTCTGGGTGCTTTGGCAATAGTGTTTAGAATCAAACTCTTTTAACTGACCCTTATTAGTTAGGGATACCTTGGAAAGCAAATCTTCCTTAAGAACTGAATGACCTCCAAAATATCAAGCTACTATAATAAATTGTACTCTTTTAGCTTTTCATTAAAAATCATATTGACTAATATTTAAATATGTTATACGGATAATGTCCTTTAGATTTTAACTAACAACTTCATATACATGTTATAAGTAACTAAGTAATGTAGAGCTGTAAAGAAATAGGTAATTCTTTTGAAAGGTAATCCCTTTCTAAATATCTCAATGTCGTTGCTTGTCTGACACACAAGCAACGACATTGAGATGGTTAGAAAGGGATGAGGAAACATGTAAAGTTAACAGACTATATAGCAATGATCTAGAATCTTCTAGAAGGGGTAAGTTATTCTTAGAATTTTTTTAAGAAACTAGGAAATATGATGTAAATGTAGACTGATCAGTCATACACACACACACATAAAATAAAACAATTTTACTTATTATAATATAAAGCATTTTACAGGTATACCAAACAATCCTATAGGTCAAGCAGTTATAGAAAAATCAAATCAAACTATAAAGGATATGTTAAACAAACAGAAAGGGATAGAAAA
Organism: Bramus lutescens; assembly: GCA_001685075.1. Taxonomy (NCBI): domain Eukaryota; kingdom Metazoa; phylum Chordata; class Mammalia; order Rodentia; family Cricetidae; genus Bramus; species Bramus lutescens. Next base: position 132,685 of record LOEQ01003967.1, read on the forward strand.
TACCCCCAGAAATAGATCGCATAATGGTTTATTAACCTTGAATTTTCTTAACACCAATGAGAAAGGAACAATGACAGCAAAGAGACATAGGATAACAGAAAAATACTTCTGAATTAAATCAGCTGATATATTTCAAGGATGTGTTAACTTCACAAAGGAAACCAGGAAATGTGCTACTTTGGGGAAGGGGTTTTGCTATTGTTTCCACAGAAGAAAAGCTATGGATACCATCAAAATTAATAAAGACTTGTTTTGAAAAAGAGAAACCTCTTGAGAGAGAGAAATGTAGCTCATCTACAGAGATGACTATACAGGTGGTAAGGAAACCTCATAAGGGTTGGAGCAGTGTTCTTGTCTTTGCAGAAAATAGTCATCTTCAAAACGTCAAGAGACCCTGAACATCTAGAAGCCTATAGAAGAAAAGATAACTATCCAGAAAGAACACAAAGCAAAAATAAATCTGACTTATTATGTTATATTATCTGCATGGTACAATTTGATTATCAAAACAGTTATACATCTCTACTTAAAAATTAAAGTTGGCTTTGGAGTTGGACCATGGGTATCCTTCTCTAAATCTAAGCATGTTGTTGAAAGAAAAGTTAAGAGTTCTGTCTCATCTCAGGAACCATCTGGTATGAGTCAAAAAGAAGAATTTAGGAAAAAATTTATATTTCTCCATACCTATTTTGTCTCTGATGTACCTTTCATTGAATATATGTCTAATAAATAATGTTTAAGTTTTCCACAATGAACAATAAATTTTCCTGCAATAATCTTTGAAGTTTCTAGGAAGAAGATGCAGCCCCATAACAGTGACTCTGCCTGGTTGATATGATATCACAATGCTGATATTGCTACTATAAGAATGGTTCTGGGTAGCAGCTACTCAAGATGGTTCCAACTTGGTTAGCTGAAACGCTGCACCTTCTTACAACATTCTGGCCAGAATTCTAAACAGGAACCTCAGAAAAACCTACCGAATACTCAGAGACTATTTGCAATTATACCAGACAGTAATCCTGAAATTTAATCATTATTTTACTTTTACAGGATCCCATAGAAAGAACATTGCCCCCATGACAGCTGAAAATAATTCTAGAAGATGACATCCCCTTTTCCAGCAAAGTTTGTCCTCAGGGTTAGGGACATCAATTAGGGGTTGATTATAACTGGTATATGACTGGAGGTTGGGATGGAAATAATGCAGGCTCAAGGATCTTTTTGAAAAGAAAGGAAATGGGAAATTGGATGGGATAATAGGTAGATTAATGTGAGCTTACACTAATAATTATAGTGAGTAATAGAGCAAATACTTGTGAGCTATTATTTATAGGTAATTTACATTGATATAGATTCTTGTATATTGATAAAAATTCTAATTATATTGAATATGTTCCTATTTCTGCTTACAATATTTGTACACCTAGACAAAGTTATTTTGTCATATTGTATGCATGCTTCTACCTCTTCATAAAACATTTTGTATATTGATACAATTTTAATATATATTTATCATAATGCACTAAACATTTCTAGCTCTGATTAAGATACTTATACATTGTTTATTTACATTTTGAGGTCATTGTCCTCATTTGCTCCACAGTTGTTTAAAGACTGTTTAATATTCTAATATGAAGTCTTATTCTTTAAGCTATAGAGGTATTAAGAATTATAGGTCAATAGTCATCCATGTTTGTCATACTTATAGTTAGACTAATTAGGTTCTTAAGATACGTAGAGATTGTATTACACATATATAGATAATCTTCAACCACTTCAAAGAACTATAGAATATTGCTTTTAAATAAATTAGGGTTCTGTTGACATGAGACACAATTGTTCCTTGCAGCACCAATCTATTCCCGAGAGAGAATGTAGAGTACCGAAGACAGTCCACTTGGAGCTTGTTTTCTTCTTGACAAAAACTGGCCTTTGTGGAAGGAATTGCCATGCCTTGACCACCAACAAAATGCACAATGTCCGGACAGGATAAACAGGATGCAAGATAAAAGATTGTCAAATTTTGCCAAGATTTTGTAAGAGGGTTTTGAAATTTTTCCTGCCTCTGAAAATAGTCTGTCAGTTATTCTAGGCTTTAGCCAAAGGTGGTTGCTCCCACGTTGCAAATGAAACTTTGGGTGAATGCTCAAGTAGCCAGTTGCCTCTGTCATTTATTGCACATTTTGGAAGTTGCTTGATTGCATTTCTTGTTTACTCAAGTAATATTATTTCCCTTCTCAGGTCTTCGATGGGGTTGAAGACTAGATAATTGTAGTTACTTTCGTCTCATGACTTGGCCAAGCTGTTTCTAATACAAGACTTAGACTCCTTAGGATAGGATAATTATTGAAACATTAGCATATGTTTCTTGATTAATATATTTTGTGCTGATTGTAATTCTAATTTTATGCTTGATATTTGTTCTTACTGTATATAATTTTGTATTAGGCTTAGAACTCTCTTATTTAGACAAAAGCGGAAGTACTCTGGGAACTCCTTCAGTCAATAGCCTTTAAAATACCCCCCCTACTTGTGTATGGTCTATTATTCTATAAAACTGCAGCCATAAAGCTTGTGCATATGCTCTCTCCCAGCTGCTGCATTCAGTTCCTGTTCCTTGTCTGTGCAGAGGACTGTGATATGTAAGTCTACTCCTAAATAAATTACCCCTTATTATACTCAATTCTGAGCTAGTGTGGAATTACCTTTAGCGTCCATCTTCACAAAACCACTATAGAGAGAGGTGTCCAGCTTCAGAGAAACTGTGGTGACAACTGAGTAAACAAACAGGAGCATGACCATGGGAGATGGAACAATGAGACATGAATATGAGCCAGGTTTTGATCAGGCCACCACATGTATGGGCCTGTGAATTACTTAAACTATAGTGTAAAGGGCATCTCACTGATATGAACAACGTATTCTCGATCATTTTGTTCCCATTGCAGAACTGAATTTTAAGCTACATGTCATTGAAGAGTTCCACTGATTAGCTGTCAATCAGTTGTCAGCCTGTGGGTTGTGACCCCTTTGGGGTTGCAGCATTAGGAAGACTGAGAACCACTGGATTATTATCATTATCACCATCACTGCCTTCACCATCACCACCATCAAAACTGTAATAGTCAACATTATTACAGTCTGTTATGCATTGGAGATTACACTGATTCCAGGAAGACTCAAATTAGGCACCTAGGGCAGATACTATATTTCCCGGTAAAAAAGAAGTAACAGAGATTGAGAATTGTTCATTGATTGCCCTTCCTCCTAAAGGTAAAACATGGCAGAATATGCATGTTTACTCAGAATCTGTTTTAAACTTGATCTGTTTTGACTATTTCAAGTTGCTTACATTGGCCGTGAAGATCCATCCTGGCTTTGGAATTGGGTTGAAGCTGGAGCCTGCTGAGCCATAAACTGAGCATATTATTATCTATGTGAGTTATCTCTGATATTTTTTGTCTCCAGTGAGTAACAAATTCTCCTGGTAAAATTTTTTCTGTCAGGTGACATTCACACTCAACTTTTCATCCTGATTGCTGTTTTGTTGTGATAACTTTTGTTTGGACAGAACATGTTACAAGTGATTCATAGGCATATGTAATACAAAATGAAATTGAATAAAAAGCCAGGAAATGAGGAAATTGAATTAGAAGTCAATGATTGAAGAAAAGAAAACATCCAGCCAAGGATGAGGTTGGTTCACAGAATAAATCAGGCAACCCCATAAAGTTTTCTACACAGATTTGGCTTTCAGATCCTCAGCAGTTGAGAGAAAGAGCAAAGCATGACCTGCAACATTTTAAAGACATAATTATAAGGTAACCGGTGGTTCAAGAGGAATACAACTGTTACTTGAATTGAGATAGGAAAGACCTAGTTTTCCAGTGTGGCGTTTAATGCTGACAAGAACAGTTTTCATGAGGATCTCACTAAATGTTAGGTACCGTCCTGAACAATTCAACGGGATGACTTTTGTTAGTACCTTTTTTTTTCTGTTCACAAATAGAGAAACTAAAATAAAAGATGTTAAGCAAGTGACTGAAAGGAATAATTAGTGAGGCTGGATTTTAACAGTTCTGCTGACTCCAAAGCTAGCCTACCACATGGCTTCTGTTGAGCAGTTGCACCTGGATTCAATCCCTAAACATCCTTGAATATTCAACAGAAACGCTCATTACCTGACATAATACAATCCCCACCACTCTCTCCCGGCCTATCACTTTGTCTTGTTTTCTCCATAGCACCAGCAGAGATTTTTCATCTCATTTGCTTGCATTTGATTGTCTGTTTCCCCATCACCCTCAGGGAACAGAGCTTCAAGGCTCTTGTTTACATGGTTTGCTCTTGTATCTCTGCAGTGTATTTGGCAAACTATAATGTGCGAGGCATTAGGTATTATTTTTAATGAATCTTTCAAGGAGTGTGGTTTGGGTCTCTATTCAAACCTCTGCAATTCTTTCTTTTTTTTTCTTTCATTTGTTCTTCAGGACAGGGCTTCTCTGTGTAGTGCTGACTGTCCTAAACTCAATCTGTAGACCAAGCTGGCCTCAAACTCAAAGGATCTCCTTCCCTCCCACCACCTGGCTCAAACATTTGCAATTCTGTTTCGGATACAACTAATGATTCTCCAGTCCAGATGACTTATTTTATGTTTCTTACCAGAAATGTATCATCTTTTACTTGTCTGTTCTCATCATTTAGTTAGCTACAAATTTTATTTTATAAAAACTGTTTTTAAGATATAGATGATAACAACCCTTGTCACACATGAAAATTTTTTATTCATTTGCCTATAAAGAATGATGGCTGTTTTTGAAAACTTAAATTCAAAGCCTTGCCTAGCAGCTCATTCAAGTTTAGATTGCGCTGTTCACCATCTAGTACTCAGTTTTTAAAACACAGAGCATCTTTATAAAGAGAAAGAGATCAAGTAAATGGTTTAAAATATAAAGAAACATCCTGAACTTCCAAGTGAACACACCAATACCAGTTCATGTTTTAATGTAGAAAAAAAAAACCACTGAATACTGCATCTTCTTTTAGTTGGAAATAGGGCACTGAACTGTTAGAGAATTCTGTGGACTAGAGGTACCCAAATATACTCGGATCCCTAATCTATTCTGCCTAATTGCTTGGTTATGCCTAACGCATACGGTCCAGGACTCCTATAGCCATACAGTGCTGATATATAAGCCCAGAGATCTGGAATTCTCATCAGTTAACTCTGGAATTCTTTTTGCAGAGTGGATTTTTGTAAACATGAACTCTGTCCATGAACATTTGACCTATCCCTCAGAGGGGAATGCTTTGTTCCGTCCTTTCTCTATTTGAAGTTGTTCTTTTGTGTCCTGTTGTAGCAGTTCAAAGAGCCTTGAGATATGTAGGCTAGATTGAAAGTATGGGCTTGGCCTTTCCTCTCCTTTTTCTGATTTTAAACAGTCAAATTATGGCAGTTGAATACGGAAAGAAACAACATGGGATAGAAACGCTGACCGAATTAGATTTTCATCTTTCAAAAAACAAAAATGTGGAAAATATCTAAATTTTAAGATTACTGCTAATCTCTAGTGTGAAAAGACGATCATAAATGACAAAAGACATAATATTTTATTTCTGAAGTCATTTTGACCCAATGGGTAGATTCAGCAGTTTAAAGAACCAAATGATTTGAAAGTAATTTATAGAAATAATCCAAGAAAAGAATTTTTCTTCTTAGTTCATAGGAAATGGGTAAACAAACATTTTCCACATTCATTTTCTTTCTTATTATTTCATTTCTTCTTTCTCTTCTGGTTTCTTGTTTCCTTTCATTTCTTCTTTTTCCTTCTTTGCCTCTGTCTTCCTAGAGCTTGGATTGCCAAATATGTGCCAATGCCCTGCCTCTTTTCTGAAGCACTAAATAATTGTCATGGCTTTGTGACAGCTTTGTATAGGGGTTGGATATGGTGTCAGGTTTATAAAGGTAATTCTGTCACCAATCTTCCTTACCTTGGCTTGATGGCTTTGCTGTGACTTCACTGCTGACATCAACATCTTTCTTTACCAACTCTAATAACTAAATTAAAATCCCATTGCTCCCCCCTCGGAGAAAGTAAAGAGAGCCCATCTAAAAGCTTTCTTATTCAATTTCCACATCGGTCTGCTCCTCCTGGCAGGTGTTTCCTTTAGGACCAGTGCTTTTCTCTGCTATTGCTGGGCTCCAGACTCACTAAACTGCGTCAGTTGTTATAGCAAATAATAATAAATACACGAGGTAATGATTAGAACCTATGCCTTAAATCCCTCTGTGCCTGCTGATCTTCCATCATCTAGATTCTCATAGTCTCTAGAGCACCAACAACACTACAGGGTAAAACATATCCAGAAGATCCGCCCTGATTATGTTAAGCACTTTGGAGGGAAGCAATGCATAAAAAGGTCAAGAAGTCAGTCTTGCCTTTGTAAGAGTGCTTGCCTCTTGATAACACCCCTACTCTTTGATAGAAACTAGGAAGATGGTTGAAAAATGTCTGTCATAATTTTCTAAAATCTTCTCCCGAACCCCTGGCCCAAGGACGCTTTATATTCCCCAATGTCTAGAAGCTTCAGATCCTAGATTAATTTGCTACTAGTTTGAAGCTCAGTTGCATTATCCAGTATCCAGTATTTCAACCTGTTTTGCATGTGAGAGTGTAGGTACATTGTTATGTTGTTATTATTTATTGTGTCTTTACCACCTTGTACACTGTATGTACATTGTTTAAGTGTGTGGATGTTTTCTTTCTCACATCCACACCTGTGGGAGGTAGGTACATTTTATCTCCCATTTAAGAACAAACTAAGCAAAATAAGTCACAGAGAAAGTGCAAGATACAAAGTTTGGGACTGGACCCACTTATCACCAATATATAGAGAGCAAAAACTTCTTAAGAAAAATACCCTTCCCTCAGATAAGCTCATCAGATATGCACAATAAGGACTTAACAGTTTATATATAGAGAACACTATATTAATCATACATTTCATTTCTATTTTTCATTTTGGGGATATCTGATTTAAGTCAGAGAATGCGTTGTGAATATGTCAGTCCATTAAATGCTACTATACAACTCTGATGATTAACCTTCACTGCCAATTTGGCTGGATTTAAAATCACCATGGAAACACACTTCCAAAAAGGGGTAACTGAAAATAAAAGACTCTCCGTGAAGGTGAGTGCCATCATTTCATGGGTCAGGGTTCTGGAGGGAATCCAAAGGAGAAAGAATGCAGAGCACAGGGCATTCCTCCCTCTCTGCCTCCTGCCAGTGTGTGTAATGGGAGCAGTTGCTTCTCATGCCCTCCTGAGGACTCCCCCACTGTAATCGACTCTCCAGCCTAACTGTGACACAAAGTTAGATCTTTCCTTACTTGTTTTTGCCACGTGTTTTGTCATAAGAAATGAGAAAGTAATGCAATCATGGACTTTTTCATCAGCTGCCAGAAACAATGACTTAGAAAGGCACCTATGATATTAAGCGAAACTCCCAAATTTTATATAACAGATGTCATAGATGAATTAAAATAATTTATATGTATATTCATCTCTATCTGTGTGAGAATAATTTTTAAATATTTAGAAAATTTTTAATCCTCTTTCTTTGTTTTCTAAATATTCTACACCTTCATGGACATAATACACACACACACACACACACACACACACACACTTTTTGTAATTGGGGCAACATTGTGAATTTATTCTCTGTCCATAAGGGAACTCAGTACAGTTAGAGAGCAAGCTTTCTCTTTCGTGTGATGAACGATCACATCAACTCTCCCAAGACTTCAGTCATCCTAATATTGAGTTTGTATGATCCAAAACAAGCAGATGCGATGAGGAGTCCAGTGTGCTAACATCATTGCCGAAGCTTAGCATCGAACATTTTCAAAAATTGTTCTAGATCCTCCTTGCTGCCCTAATAGTCAGAAATGGAGAAAAGCAACAGATGGTGACAGTGTGACTGTCAGGATGCCAAGCTCGTGGATGGAGCTTTCTCCTCTGAGACTGTTCTGTAAGGATACAGTAATATCTGTGAATATCTGAGCATACAGCTTAACAAAATGCAAAGATTTGGGATCAAAATGGAGATGGTTATGTAAGAGCTTAAAATTTAATAGAAAGCATTGACATTAGACTAAGAGCAAATGTTGAACTGCATTTCTGAAGTGAATTTCTATTTCTAGACCTTTTCAAAACTAAAATCTGACACTGTTTTGTTTTTCATCCTCTGTGGATTAAGTCCAGCAGCTGTGAATTCTGGAAATGAGCTAAGCAGTCCATCAAACACTTATTTTGCATTCATCTTTTTAGCTGTTACAGATAGTAAAAAGGGGAGGACTGATGGTCTTAGCTTCTACTTGAAGTTGGGAGAAAAACCAAAAGAAGACAACATGTTGAAGGAGCCACTGAAGTGCCTCAGTCGAGAAAGCTATTGTCGTGCATGTCTGGGCTCCCGATCTTCATCCCTGGAAGCCATATAAAGGTGGAAGGAAAGAACCATAACCACAAGGTTATCCTTTGTCCTCCAGAGGCCTGCTGTGGTATTCTTGCTCCTGACACGTGCACATATGTGTAATAAAATACGTTTTAAAAGCCTATGGTGGTAGGTGATTAAGTACTAAAACGATCTTATTTTTTGATAAAATAATTTACTTACAACCTTTCGAATTGTTCACCTTTTGTTACCAGTTTGTTTTTCATCCATTAGTCAATGTCTAAGCCCCTACTATGGGCTAGTTACTTGAACAGACACTGGAGATATGGAAGGAATGAGATAGAAAAATCCAACATTTTAGAAGACATATTTTGGTTGCAGAATTAAGTGACATAAAAAGTATTAACTAGATGGTCAGGAGATACTATAAAATAAAAATTATGCAGGAAAGTAGAGAAGGGTATTGTTGGAAGCTTTTATTTTAAATAAAATAATTTGCGACATTCTCACAAAGGTGTAAGATAATTCCTTTTCTTAATAATGAGATATGCTCTGAGTTTGTATATTTTTTCATACATTTCTGTATCTAAAAATGATCCAAGATATCTGTTAAAAATTTACATAATAAAACAAATAAGCAGAAATTTATGATAAAGATAAAAGATGTGATTTTAAAAGTTACTCTTAACCTCATTGTCCATAAGAACTGCATGCTGATATTTGTCATGCATGAAATTGAACACTTTTATTGATCCTCCCCTTTATCCTAGACCAATATTTTCAGGAAATGCTTTCTAGGAGAGAGACTACCAAAGACCGAGCTCCTGACCTAGAAGCAGGTTTGCAAAAGGGCAGAAAGAATACCAGAGCAGTTTGTGCAGAGGGAGACAGGAACACAGAGATCCAGGCATGAGTGTCATGGCATGTAATGCTTCCCAGCTGCCCCAAGCCACAAGAAGCCCCAAAATGCTTGAATTCACAGATTCCTGGGATCCTTCCCCAAACCCATAAACTTGGTGGTCTAAGCTTAGGGAATCAAGGACCCCAGGTTATATGAGACCACTCACGGCAATATGCTTGGACTTTATTTCACTAGTGATAGAAATCACTGGCAGGTGTGTGTGTGTGTGTGTGTGTGTGTGTGTGTGTTCGTGTTTGTGTATGAGGGGGTGCGTGTGTGTGTGTGAATGTGGCACAATCTAATGACTGAAGAGTGAATGTTTAGTGACTATCACCAGGATGTTACAGCAGCATAAAGGGAAGAGGAAAAAGGCTAAACTGCAGAACAATGATAATTGTTTTATTATTGCTACAGTTTTGCTGTAACAATGAGGTAATATTTACATCATTCTTTCTTTCTATTGAAAATTGATTTTTGTCTCACAAAAGAAAAATTTTTATCGTGATTATATTTCTCCCTTCCTCTATTCCTGCCACTTCTTCCCCATGCTGTCTCCAACCTTGATCCACCCCCTTTCTGTCTCATTAGAAAACAAACAGGCTTTTAAGGGATAATGAAATATAATAAGATAAGGCAAAAACTAACAAACACATTGGAATAGAAGAAAACAAACAGAAGGAAAAGAGCCCAGGAGAAGGCACAGGAATCAGAGATCCACTCATTTCCACACTCAGGAATCCCATAAAAACACTAAACTTGTAGCTACCATGTGTGTACGTGTGCGTGCGTGTGTGTGGTGTGTTTGTGTGTGTGTGTGTGCGTGCGTGTGTGTATGAGTGTGTAAAGGATCTGTAGGGCAAGAAGGGAGAAGAAAAAATAAAATAAAAATACTAATAAAAAATAATTTTTTAAAGGAACAGTCCTGATACAATATTACGAGACAAGGAGCCACCAAAGATGCAGCTGAGTTTGGTTTCTGCTGGTCATCTGCTGATGGACATGAGGCCGATTCTTAAGTTTAGTATGTTTCCCAAATATGACTCTCTTGGAGAAAACCCAGTTTTCATTTGCCAGCGTCTGGGTGAGGGGTGGAGGCACACGCTCACTGCTTTCAGTTCTAGGCTCCCTTAGTCACAGATACATGTAGATCCTGTATTTGTATCAAACTTTTTCACAGATTTCCCTACCCTTAACTAAGGAACAAGCCCTAATCTTTGTTTCCCCTACTCCCTGAGCCCTGTTGCTTCCAACCCTAAATTTATTTGGCATCACGAAATATATAGGCTAATGGAAGTTTCACAAATGTGGAACGTTGGTGGTATATAATGTAACAGTCTTAACAGGTCAAACTAAAGCACAGCCCTTTTCATTAGCAAACAGATCTGATGTTGGCACACATTCTCAGCCCCTTACCTTATTCCTACATCAGAGTGGATTTATTCTCTCTATGAAGAATTGTTGCCGAGCTTTCAGGGTGACCTTTGTCATCAGTCTTGTGTAGAAATCTTCCCTGGGACTAAAGTCCCGAGTTTGTCTGCTTTCAGTGTTTATTCCAGGGTACTCTGTGAGTTCATAAAAATCCTGCACTTAAGGCTTAGGGAACATTGACAAAGATTGTCAGAGCCAGAGGACTGGGGAATTTGCTGTAGAATTGTGTCTTCTAGGAGTGTCAATAAAGTCTCACCAACGTGACTACTTATATATGAGCTGAACAAGGGCAACAGTAATTGACATACTAACATGTCAATGGGGACAGAAGGAAGTCCCTGAGGCATCAACCCTACACAAACAACTACAGGAAATGAAGGAATTGGGGGGGCAGAGAAATATTCTTCCCTGGGGAGGAGCACAGCAACTGGTTATCAAACACCATATGGTCAACCCTAAAGGCACATACATACATACAAGGGACATTATATAGACTGAGAAGGTTGCATTTATGTGTTTAGGGACACACACACACACACACACACACTAATTTCATTAATAAAAATGTGGCCATGAATTTGAAAGAGAGCATGGAGGGTTATATGGAAGGATTTAAGGATGGAAAAAAAGGAAGGGGAATGATGTAACTACATTATAATATCAAAAAATAGGAGAAACAATGAAAATAGAAATCCATATTATCTGTGTTACCACACATTGAACTATTTGTGGTGTATGTTCTACCTTTGCTGTTTTAATAGTGTCCACATTTTATCACAAGCACCATCTCTCCCATATGTGGCTTCTAGGCTTTTAGGGAAAGCCCTGGGAGTAGAGCCTATCTATGGGTTGAGGTGTTGTGATGAGTTCATTATCATCATCTGGTGTCAAATTCTTCAAGATCAGAAGAAGCCCAAGGTACTATTGAAAGCTGTGAGACATTTCACTTGCCTAAGTATGAGTCTGCAAGGACACAGCTTAAGCTATTTAGAAGAAAGAAGATAATCATTCTGGGCATAGGCTACTCCAGGGAAGGCTGGGCTGGGCATTCATCCCATCCCTTCAGCCCTGGATTCAGCCATACCTAAAGTGTGATGTCCTACAAAAGTATTTGTACTTGAACCATTACATAATATTAATTTGTGTTGGATTTTTAGTCAATTGAAAGAAAATATTTATATGTAATACATCTTCCTTGACATTGAAGAGTTTCAGTCAGTACAGACATCAAACCTATCTTCTGGAATGATCACTGCACAGGTATAAAATTGTGATTAAGTCAATTTGTCCATTGAAAAAGATAGAATTTTTTTCCATGTCACACAACATGGTAAATGTTACAAAATTTATTTTCTGTAGTAAAGCCATAATGATAGTTTCAAATCCTATAAATCACACCTAAGGATTTCTTTACAAGATAAGCCTTGCAAGCGGGTCTGAAGGAGAATGAGCAGAGGTAAGGCTCAAATCACAGGGTCCAGACATCAATGAAAGCCAGTTATCCAAACAAAAAAGAAAGCCACAATTTCCATGATGCTTTTAAAAGCAATTTTTTTTCAACAAAATACTTGCAAACCAGATTCAGGAACACATCAAAAAGGCCATTCACCATGATCAAGCTAAGTGCATTCCAGAGATATGGGATGGTTCAATATATGTTAATCAGTAATTGTTATAAATTATGTAATTGGACTCAAGGACAGAAATCACTTAGTAGTCTCAACAGAAACAAAAGGCCTTTGACAAAATGCAGCATCTTTTCATATTAAAAGACCTAAAGAAACTTGGAATATAAGAAAGACATCTCAACATAACAAAGGCTTCAAAAGGCATGCCTATAACCAAGATTACATTAAATGGGGGAAATCTCCTTAGCAGAAAAGAAATCCAGAAACTAAAACAATAAAATCTTTTAACTTTTCAAAGAGCTGAGAATAAGTAACTGATAGTGTTTAGTCACAGATATCAACCTGTCACCCCCCACCAAGGATCCAGGGACATGAAGAGGAGTATTGAAGAATTTCATCTTCTGGATATGTCACGGCTAATGCACAGTGAACCCACAGCAGCTGGAGTTACTTACACACAGGCCAGTTAAAAAGTCAAACACAGTGATGGTGGTGACAGCTCTGGGGACCTCACTTCAAGAGCTGATGGCTTCTAGGGGGAGGGAGAGCCACTTGTCTTTGGGGAATGGCCACTGTAGGTAGCCCACGTCCTAGTGGGTGCCTTTACAGCCATGTGCACATGAGCACTCCTAATTGGACTCAGTGGGCTGAAAATTGAAAATAAAAATAGAAAACATAGACAAGAATTGTCAGGAGAATGTTTGGAAGAGGTATCCAGAGGGAAATTGAAAAGAAAGTATGGGGTAGACAAAGTCAAGACATATATATATATATATATACACACACATACATACATATGTATATATATACATATACAGTACGTGTGTGTGTGTGTGAAATTTCCAAAGAACAATCCAAATATATTGAAGAAAACAGTCGAAAGTCTTCCTGAGTGCTGGTCTTGATAAGTGGTATCTGAGAAAGAAATTACACCATTCTAGAAATCCAATAGAGACAATTTTGGCTTCCAGAGATTTACTACCATCTTGTGTGTTATGGAAATTCTCCCCACATACCTTTATTCCTCCTTTTCCTACTTCCTCTTTCTCCATTGCTTCCCTATCTTCTTTCTCTTCCCTTACATCATGTCTACACTGTGAAATAGGCTACAGTCTACCTACCCATAACTCTTTACACTGGTGCTATACTAGCCCACATCCACGTATTCCAAAGAGGGACTTGCTCCCAATTTTCTCAGGCTTTTGGCCAGGTTAAACTATTGTCCATTCAATAACATGTGCCTAGCTGGAAAAGCCTAGACCTAACTCCATCCTACTACCACTCTTGCTTCTGGGGTCTCTTCCCGACATGTAGCCCCATGGATTGACAAACATCCTGGGGATCCAGTGATAAGAGCCGTGGGATTTCTAGTGCACATTTGGCAAAAGACTACATCGTACGTCCGCGGTGACTTGGGGCCATTCTTCTTCCCTCTATATTCTATTTGCACAAAAACCAGCGTCCTCTCTGAGTTTCTGGGACATAATTAGCATTTTTAGGATAAATGCATCCATTGTGTTGTCTTTTCCACATAACAAATAAACTATAGATTTTCTCAATTACAGAAGAAAGATAAAATAGGAAAAAATTCATTTGTGGACAAATATCTTAAGAAATTCTTTGTGGTACTAGTTAGAAATCAGGAGGGGTGCCATGTTTAAACTTCTCAGTCTAAACCTCATTGTCAATACCATCAGAAATAAGAGTACTCAATAAAGCCTGGCAGTGATTGCTCACACCTTTAATCCCAGCACCCTGGAGGCAGAGGCAGGTGAGTCTGTGAGTCCAAGGCTAGCCTGGTCTACAGAGATAGTACCAGGACAGCTAGGGTTATACATAGAGGAATTCTATCTCAAAAAAAGAACACTCAATAAATATTGGAGGATAAGAATTCTTGTCATCTGATTGGGAAAACTTAGAAGTTATCTATAAATTTTAGAGGTTTAATATACAGCTTTTAACATTTCAATAAAATATTTCAATTATTCACTCAGTTAAAGGGATTGCTCAATTACACTCATCAAACTCCACAATAATTCATCAGTGCTACTGAAATACTCCCTAAGCAAGAAAGTCTAGATCAGTATATGCATACAATATATCTATGTCAATTTAGATGTGTTTTAAACATACACACATAGATGTAAATCTTATACACACAACACAAAGCTGTCTCACCAAGATCATTCAACTGCTAAATATTTTCTGCATTATTCATGCTCTATTCTTGAAATGTTTTTCTGTTAAGAATGTTCCTCAAACTTGCTCATTTTTACTTGTATGTCACACTCTGTTTTTGAAGAAGCTGAATATTATTGATTTATATGAAAATAACCCCAACTCTGCAGTTTTCTTGGAAATTACCATGTGATAAGTAGTGTAAGAGTTTTACACAAATGGTTCTGGCAATCAATGTGGCTAGGACTTAATCTGTATCACCATGAGACAAAGCCTGGCTTCTTAAATCCCTCAATAGAACTGACCTGGCAGAATTAATAATTTGTGATTTTTGTTGTCTATAATATAATATTAGCTAGATAGTATATAACATTAAAAAACAAATCAAACTTCTTAAACTGTACTTCATAGTAACTTAAGCATTGATAAATATGGGGTTATAGTAATCAAGAGCATTAGATGGGCATTTCCAGATACAGAGACACCATTAACATCGCTCATCCTCAGCAGACAGGGTATGTGACTCTCACCCTCTACACATCTGTTAGTCATGAAAAGGTCAAGTCTTACAGGAGACCAAGCAACCTGCATGAAAACTTCTTCTTTATGCTCTCATTTTGTGATTTCTGTTATTTGTCATTTTTTATTACTGGTGTCTTTCCCCCAGATAGTTCTCAAGCAAGATCAAAGCCTGTCTCATTTATCTCTTTTTGTAGATATTATAAGTGACAGTTGGGTAAGATAAAATACTCACTACACGTAGAAAACACCAATGCATGGATCTTTGATTACTAACACTGAAAAAAGGTTACTATATATACTATGTAAAAGTAAAGAAAAGAGATAAGAGCTTGTTAAATTTACTCATGTTATGAATGGGAGATGTCACAGTGTAGACAGTTTCATAGGCTTATGTTGGCTCCCAGAGTCAAATTACACAAAAATTACACAGAAATTTAATAATGTTTAGTTGCAGATTTGAAGGAGTTTCACTTCATTCATAGTTTTAAAATTAGGATTTAAATTAAATCCAAATATAATGTGGTATTTCAATTCATGTCCGCTGTGTTTAGCCATCAACTATTTTGAGGGATTTTTTTTTTTTGGCTGTGTAGCCCAGGTTGACTTTGAACTCATTGCAATCCTCCTGCTTCAATTTCTAAGTGTTACAGTTTTAACATAGATAACACCAGTATGAGAGAGTATACAGTGTGCAAAGAGATTTAACCTCAATAAATTTTCATATAATGCTTTCACAAATTGGAAAACTCTGGCTGGGTTATCTAGTCTACTAGAATCATTGTATCATGTAAATGTTGATGTTCGTCCAGTGATATTAGGAAAATTATTATAGATCACTGCCTTCCAACCATTATTATTTACTTTAGCAACAGAACAATATTCAGTAATCTCCCTACAAGCACTCTCTCTTTAATTGTTCATTCTTTTGTTACAACTTGAGTCAAGGGACATGAGAATCTTTGGTAAGTGCTATTTATTTACAGGAGCAGATAATAGACCTATGTTTTAAGATTATCTTACAGAGGGCAGGAGGCTCTGTAGAGGATACAGTCTACTATACTACAACTGTAGCTTCCTAAAACGATTTTTAGTTCTCAGGTACTATTTGTTATACACTGTACATTAGGCTGTGAGCATAGGACAGAGAGAAATTTTCTAATTTCATGGGGGAAGGAAATAATAAGCAGCAAAGAAGAAATGAGAGAAAAAGAGAAATTGCTATGGTAAATAATTATTGAGACCCATGCTATACATTCACAATGAGTCTTTTCTTTTTAATGTCAGCCACAGAAGGAAACAACAGTTCCAGTGTTAACACCAATTTCAGCATCATGATCACCACCAAGATCAGCATTAATGCAACACTGGCTAACTTGGTACTTACCATCACAATTACATTTGCTGCCGGAATTGGGATATTTTCTATTTCAAGATCTTGACCAGACGCAGCCAACAGGTTAAGAGATGGGTCATATGCAGGTCTAGGAAATGCTGAGTTGACAATTTGGTGATGTTTGCTTATTTGAACTTCAGAAGGGGAATGGTAACTATGTTTATATGCCTCTTGAGCTATATCCAGGCTCTTCTCAATATCTTGTGAATGGCGATAAATGAACACCGGCTTCCAACCCTTCTTTTGACGAATAGCCAAGAAGTGATCATTATTTCCCAAGGAACATCCTACAAGATATAAGAGTCAGAAAGAAAATAAAAGATCCTATCCAGAAAAACATGTAGACTAGCTATGGTTTTGGGGTATGCATGTATGTGTGTGTGTGTGTGTGTGTGTGTGTGTGTGTACATGTACCTGTGGATGCCAAAGGATAACATTGGGTACTTTCCTCTATTGCTCCTCACCACATCTTTTGCTACAGAATCTCTCACTGAACCTAAACTCACCAATTCAGTGAGACTGGTAGTCCAGCAAACATCAGGGGTCTTCCCGCCTCTGTGCCCCTAGAGCTATGATTATAGGCATGCCGTCCACTCCTGACTCTTTAGGGGTGTGTCGGGAATCTAAATTCAGCTCCTTATTCTTGAGCAGCAAGTATTTTTACTAATGGGGCAACTCCACAGTGTCCCTTCCTTCTTTTATGTGCTCCTACAACATTGTGTAGACTTGTATATCTGGATGACCTGTCTGCTTCTCAAATGCTGAACATCTATATTGTCTTTAAGCTTACTCTTCTTTTGCCGATAACCATATATACATAATTATGTTATATATTATTTTTATATAAATTATTAATGCACAAAATTTTTATCCCATGTTTATTTTTTTAGCAGATTAGGTTCAGGCAACCAAAGGCAGAAATCTGAGTATGCTCATGGCAACAAGTTTTAATTGGCTAATAGCACCATTATTCATCATATTGTAAAATTATATACATTTCTCAGCCTTTCTCTTCACTAAATACTACGTGAAAATATATTTCCACTCATATGTGATTAAATATAAACGTGAAGAGAAATATATACAACTTTGCTTTCAGCTTTGGTAATGACTTAGATATATTGTTGATGAAGTGGGATCATGATCTAGAAACCATGTGTTAAAGAGCAATGGCAAAGAAGAATTCTGCTGTCTGGTAGAAGGAGAATGAAATGGCTACCTCTTAATTTCAACTCAGACTTCATGTAGTAGAGAAACAATTTTCTATCTTATTATAGTTGTTATTATTTTAAATGTTTTAGCTATAGCAATTGAGCCTAAATGCTAGCAAGTACATTAACTATTTCTCCTATTAGACAAATATTCCTTTAATTTAATAACCACTGATCTTGTTAGTCAATGAGCATAGTAATATATAGATATCATATCCAATTTCAAAAGTATAAGCTGGTTAATCAACACACAGCCTAAGCATGCTTTGGGAAAACTAATGATGACTAGGGCCAGAATGTGTGAGGATGTCCAAGTATCAGTTTATTCTGAGCTACAAAATGAAGTGTAGCTTGTCTCAAAAGGGGAGCAAAGCAAAACCATAACTCACAAAATGAGGGCATTGCCTAGAGTTTTGTTTTGCTTTATATTGCTGTGATAAGCACCATGACCAGATATATCTTTTTTCTGTTTTCTCTCATTAGAAAGCAAACAGGTATCTAGAAAAAATGATAAAAAAATAAAAACAAACCAGAATAGGACAAAACAACCAAACAGAAAAAAAGAAGAGCCAAAGAAAAGGCACAAGAAACACAAATAGATGTAGACATACACACAAACATTTGCACACAAAACTCCCACAAAACACAAAATTGGAAACCATAATATATAAGTAAAAACCTGTAAGGACAAACGCAGAGACAAATTATTAAACAAAAAAAATTGAAAAAAATCTTTGAGTTCAATTGTGTTGGCCATCTACTGGTCATGGAGCCTGGCCTTAAGTGTGGCTAGATTAGTCATGGATGAATTTGGCTTTTTTCACTTAGCAGGATGACACTGGTTTCTATCTGAACTCCTGCAAACAACATGACTTTACCCACGTTTGTGTGTGTGGCTGAATAAAACTCCATTGTGTATGTGTGCCACGTTCCCTTATTCACTCATTTATGTTCATTTATATTTAATGGATATCAAGGTAGATTCCATACCTTCATTATGTTTATCATGGCTGTACAGGCTATCACTACTGTATACCTACTCCTGGGTCTATGTCCAAGCATGTTACAACTAGACCATATGATAGATCAAACATCAAATTGTCTCGAATAACCTAAAAGGGCACGGCAGGTTGGAAGTCTGAGTGGCCTGCATCTCATATGCTGTACCTTTTTCATACTACACAAAATTGGAAGACTTGGAGACAATGCACAAAACAGTCTGAGGGATATGAAAAGTAACTAGGGATAAGGGAGCAAGAGGAACAGAATGTCGAGTACATTATAACGTAGATCCTCTGTGTATAACTCACGTCTGGCTTTATTCATCTCCAGCCAGCCCACAGAGGGAACCAGGACACAGAAGGAAAAGACACTAGCTCTAAGTTATAACTGTACATAAAAACATCTTACAAGTCTAGAATAGCACTGTGGTGCCTTTCATCTTCCTCTTCTCTCCTATTTGCCCTGTCTTGAGAAAAACTCTACCTTCTGCATTATCCCATGGTGAGGGGTGAGAGGGACAGAGAGGGCTCACTGGATGGAATTCACCCCTGAGATAATGGCATTCATGCAGTCGTTGTGGTAGAGCTGTCATGACGTAATCAGCTCCTTAAGGTTACACATCTCAACACTGTTGCAATGGATTTAAGTTTCTAACAGAGGAACTTTGGGAACACACTGGACCATAGGAAGAGTTAGCATCCAAAACAAATAAGAAACTCGGACAAGTTGAAGGCAAGAAAACAGTCCCCCTGCCCCCCAAGGAAATGCCATGAACCTCAACAGCTATTTCTTTAAAGGAGTCATACAGATGAGTGTCAGGAAAATGAAAACAGTTTCAGCATCAGCAGTCATCAGGAAAAGCAAATTGAAATGATGTATCACTCTATCCCTGCTTAGGCTTGTTTTTATCTGTGTGGAGAAGACGGAGAAAAGGAAGCAATCAAACATTGCAGATAGAAATGTTCAGCTAAGCGGTGACATGTTTTTTTTCCCAGCATTTAAATAAGAACTTTCCTATGACCCATCAATGTCACTTTGGAGAAGACAACTGAACAATTGAAATGAGCATATTGAAGAGATATTGGCATTGTTATAACCCTTGTAGGGCTAAGCTCTACATCCAAAATATAGAATCAACCCAAGTGTCTACAAATAAGTGAGATAAAGGAAAAGTACAGCATTTACACAATATAACACTGTTTGTCCAGCATTTAGAAGGAAATCTGGGTCTGGAGAGATGGTTCAGAGGTTAAGAGCACTGACTGCCCTTCTAGATATCATGAGTTTAATTCCCAGCAGCCATATGGTATCTCATAACCATCTGTAATGAGATCTGGTTACTTCTTCTGGTGTGTAGGCATAAATGCAGACTGTATACATAATAAATAAATAAATCTTTTAAAAAAAGCAGGAAATATGGTTATTTGTAGCAACATGGTGGAAGCTGGAGGACATTATGATGTAGTAAGATAATCAGGACATGTGTGCTGTATGATCTCATTTCTGGAATATAAATGGCTAAGCTCATAGACATAGAAAGTAGAGTAATGGTTGCCAGAGGTTGGGGTTAGGCTACACCTATACACCATATACTTTACCTAAACTTCACATTTTATACAAAATTTAACTCATAAATCTCAAAAACCTGAATTTATGTGATCACTCAACTTTTAGAAGAAAACAAAAATAACTGTTTATAAGTTTAGACCAAGAGTTTAGGAAGATAATACTAAATTTACATATAATAAAAGAAAACTCTGTATGGAGTTGGTGAGAAACATCATTGGGTGCAGGTACCTGCTTCCAAACTTTTGACCTGAGTTCAATTCCTGGAACTCACGTGGAGGAAAGAGAGCACTAATTCCCACAAGCTAGTTATTCTTTGACCTACACATATACACCCTCACACACACACACATACACACACACACAGAGAAAGATGGGGAAGACTAAAAAAATAAATAATATAATAATACAGTAAATATTAATATAATACAATGATGAGGGTGCAGAGAGGGCTCAGCAGTTGAGAGTATGGCCTCTTTTTACAGAGAAATTCAGTTGTTCAGTTGATAATACTCATTTAGGGCGACTTACAACCACCTGTAATTTCACCCCCCAGGGAAATCTGTTGCCTCTGAGATTCAGGGAAAGCTGCACCCACATACAAAAATACCCACATAGACATGCACATAATTTAAAATAAAATACAAATTAAAATTGACAAATTTGACATTAAATTTTTTGTTATGAGAAAGACACTGCTAAAAAGCTGGAAAAACTATCTACAGATTCGGAGGAAGTAATTTCAAGCCACACAGCTGACAGTGAACTAGCCATCTCAAAATTCATCAGTTGGCAGAAAAACTAATGTCAAAATGGGATAAAGATCTGACATACATGAAAGAGATGCCTAGGTGGCTAATAAGTGAATGAAAGTATGTTCAAACTTAGTAGTCATTAATGAATGCATATTTAAAGCTATAATGTGAACTGAATTTTAGAAATTCTAAAGTGAAAATTGCTAGTAACATTCAGTACTGGAAAGAATTGAGAATAAAAGGAAGCTTCAGACCTTACTAGTGGGAATGAAAACAGACAGAGGCATTCTGGGAAGGATTTTGGCAGATTTTATAAAATTCAACATGTACTCACATATGAAACAGCAAGTTCCTGCCTCTACACACTCACCCTAAAGAAATCCTGGATAAATCAACCTTATAGTCACACAAAATATTTTTGAATCTTCGTCTCAACTCTGTTTATGATAATATTAATGGAAATAACTCAAACAGCCTCCAAGTGGTTAATAAATAAACTATGGTGATCTGTACAAAGAAGTCTCACTCATTCATAAAAATGAATGAATCATTGATCTGCATGACATGAATAAATATGAAAGGCTTTACACTGAAAGTGTCAAAACATCATTGTGCCTTCCATTTAATTGACATTCTCAAGAGAAAAGACTCTGTTGTGATGAAGAATAAATCAACGATTATTAGCATGTGGGATCTGGGTAAGGGAAGAAAGAATGAGAAGCTGAGTTCCACGGGAATATAGGAGGAGATATGAGCCACTGTACAGGCATGGGAGGTAGGAGGAGATATGATCTAATGTACGGCATGTGATGTGGGATTCCCCTCTGTGTGCTGTGATTAGCACTAATGAATAAAGAAACTGCCTTGGTCTGTTGATAGGACAGAACTTAGGTAGGTGGGGATGACGGAACTGAATGCTGGGACGAAGAAGGGTGGGGTCAGGAGACTCCATGGATCCAGGGCAGGAGGTAGAGATGCTGGAACTTTTCTGGTAGGCTACAACCTCGTGATGATGCACAGATTAATGGAGAAGGGTTAAATTAAGATGTAAGAGCTAGCCAATAAGAAGTTAGAACTAATGGGTCAAGCAGTGATTTAATTAATACAGTTTCTGTGTGGTTATTTTGGTTCTGGGTAGCAGGGACAAACAAGTGGCCTTCCTGCAACAGGCATGGGGTGAGCATTTGCTCGGAGTAAAGCATTACTATAAGGTGTTCGAGAGATAAACAAGTTCACAGACCCTTTAGTTTTGTGGTGGAGGCTGAGGAATCAGCTGTTGATGCACTGTTTTCTGTTTGTAAAGCAGGAAGAAGCCACTTCACAAATGAGTAAACATAAAAAAACAATGCTGGAGGTTTAACAGAACAAAGAATGAGAAATTTCACCCAAGATATGTGCAAGCATGTTTCCTATGTTGATGGCTCAGTGACAGTTTTTGCTACCTGTGAGGGATGCAGTGTTTCTCACAGAATGGTTAGGAAGTGGCTTTTTAAAGCCACACATCTGCATTTAAATAAAAAACAACATTTGCATGAGAATAACCTATGAACTTTGCTAGTCATAAAATTACAGGATTGAAATTACCTTCTGGATATGACCCTAATAACATATGAAGAGATCTTTCACAAATGAAGGAGAGAGACGTATGCAATTACACAGGTAAGCCTGAGGACATTGCCATGTGTTACTTCAAATTCAAAATTGGCTATTCCGAGAAATGGATGGTAGAACAGCCTTTTGAATACCCCATCAGAATGAGTCTTTGCACTGAAAATTTTATGATGCTGACTTACAACAGGAAAAAAGTATGAAGCAAAATTCTTGAAGCACCCTTCCCTAAAAGGAACACTCAAAACAGGTCATTGGGCTACCCAACAATTGTGTTTTAGGCATTGTTAGCCCTTTATCCTCTAAAGAGGAGAGATAAATGAATAGCTACCAGGAGCTTTTCTTGCAAATGTCTACATAAAAACTATCCATAAGCAAACTATAAATGGATTTAAATAAAAATTTGAATTCATTTAGACATATTTTGCTTACTCTTGATTTTTCTCTGAAAATGCTTTTCCATGCATATAAAAAATGACTTCTTGGCACTTCTGGAGGCAACCAGTTCAAGAAGTTAAAGCCTTGAATACATAAAGGAAAATATTAGAAAAAACTTCAGTCATTTTGTAATTATTTCGGCAATGATTGCCCCAAATATCACTACAATGTCAACCTTCTGTCAAAAATAGGCGTATTAATGGCACTGAAACTTTTGTGTTATACCTTCCCAAGACATGATGGTCAAGATCTGTTAGAAAGACATCTCAAAGCCCAAGTCATGCTCACTCCAGTTTATCATAATGATAGTTATGCAGACATGGTGAAAGAGTCCATAATGACTGGGCATGCATGTCAAACTAGTTTTTCTGAATTCCGTTTGCACATCGTTTTATGCTCTAACAACGTATCTATGCACATGTATATAATTCCATGTGTATACACATTTATTCTGTATCCTGACACCAGACAATCAATTTGATGACAATGTTCACCCTTAAAGACCAACTCTATTCTTACAAAAGTAAAAATAAAACCAGGATTTCTGGAAGATGATAAAAATTGCTTTTATGAAAATTGCAAATTCACACAAGACCCAAAAGGTTTAAAATAGAAAGAAATGCTCATTGAGGACTAGTTTCCCAGCACTCTAATACATAGGCACTTACTCCTAGGATGTGAAAACACAGTTTCAGGAGGTGACGGGCTGCTAAACGTTCCATGGGTCTAACTAGTGATGTATCCAATTCATCTACATCAACATTTAAAACAACAGCAGCAGAGCAATGTCCATTTGGGTAGAACTGGGTCTATTCTCTGTTTCCATAAGGACCAGAGTCCTACAATAAGGGATGACTTCAATTAAAGCAACTGTAAACTCTTCCTATGCATCCTCTGATACAATCACTCCCGCATTTTCTAAGCATTCAGTTAGGGGGGAGAAAAAAGCAATTCCCGTCCCTGCTTCCATACCACTATAAAGACACTGAGCGACCCCTGCTTCTTCCTAATGTTCTCATCCATTGAAAGTGGAGGAGTGCAGAGAGAAACTCTGACATCCATGGCAGGAAAATCAGTGTGTGCTGTGTTGGTGGCAAAACCATTACAGAAGGTTCCTCTCATGTTTCTTGAGTATTGCTCAGCTTCATTAGAGTTATTTTTCCCTGAATACATGTCTGTTACAGAGTGGAACACAATACAATAGCAGAATCATTTGGGGCAATGACAACTAGAATAAGTCACAAAGACTGAGAAACCTGAGTCTTTGCTGGAAGAGGAACAATTTATAGCAGCTCAGACAGAGTCGGCTGTCTCCCAGAGGCTTAAAAACTGAGTTCATTGCTTGAAGGGGAGGTTGACAGAAATGTGTGTTAAAATCTAAAAATGTGTTACCCGAAGACCAAGATCTGCCCTCTGAGAGGAAGCCAGAATACAGAAAACTTTCCATATGCCTAGCATGCTGAGAAATGGGAACCTTTTCCTATTTCTGAAAGAAATTCCTGAGGAAGCTACAGGAATTACATTCCATGGGTATACACTGAGTGACGAACTAGTAAATCTAAATTTTATACATGCTCATTGTTACAACAATAATTAAATGCAACTATTTGTAAATAGTTATAGTGATTAAGAACTGTCCTATTGACTTTTAAAAAATATTTTCTTTAGACTACCATACAAAGTAACTCATTGTTTCTATAGCAGAATCCTCTAGTTGCCTAGGAAGCTGGTCTCCAATTTTAAAACATAATATCTGTTTTAAGAATAGTGTTCATAGAAGGTGAGGAGTTATTTTTAAACAGGGATGGAGTGATGGTTTAGTGGGTAGGAACACTTGCTACCAAGCCTGAAGGCCTGAGTTCCATCCATCAGACCTACGTGCTAGGGGGGACCCAAGTCTCACAAGTTGTTCTCTGATGTTCATACCCACACTGCAGCACACACACACACACACACACACACACACACACACCAAACAATAATGAAAAAATCAGGAATTATAGAAATTAAAAATCTGTCTTAACAAAAATATAGATATAAACATACACTAAGAGAGGAGGGGGGCCTTAGTTGGCCTCTCAGATCCCTGCCCAGTCTTCTTTGCACACAACTGGGAATTGGAGGAATGCTTGGTAAAACAGCAGGCTAACACTTCTAGTCCACCATATCCTAGGCCCTTAGTCACCTGAAATGAATGCCAATAAGCTAAGGTAGTGCTCTTTGATGATTTTTTGAAATCAATCAATCAATCAATCAATAAAAATCTTTCAAACCATTTTATGGTGGTATTGTATTTGGTCCACCCCACAATACAACTTTGTCAGATAAAATGTTACCTACCCAATGATGGAAGCTGACCACTTACACACACAGAATCATGCTCTGTTCTGTCCCCATCAAGAACTGGATCATTAACATGGCAAACTAGTCGCTAGGTCTTGTTCTTTCTGTATATATTGATGTTGGGCCAGTGTATGATTCTGGGTTTCTCTTCCTGTTTAATAAGCACTCCTTTCCAAAGAATGCCCAGTGCTTTAAAATCGCCTCAAACCATTTTCTCTTAAGTCAGAAAATGGACATTGCTGTGGAGTTGAACTGAGGAAAACATAGTTCACATCCAATTGAACTGGGCATTTGCCTCAGTGCGAACAGACATATTGATCTAGGGTTGTTTGATATAAGCTATTAGTTTTGCTTTGCTGCTGGCCCATGCAGCTGCATTTTTAATGACTATCACGATCTTCCAATATCAAAATGAAATGAGATTTGATTGTGAAGGAAGTCTAAACAGTCATTATGAGCAAAAATTATTTAGATGAAAAGTGCTGATGTTCATAATATGAATTAGCTAATTGTCTTTCTGTGGCAAATATCGTTACTGTAATAGGCACTTCCAGTAACATTGTATGGGGCATAAGCTTTTGAAACTTTAATTTTAAAATAGCTTATTACAATTTTTTTCTTTTGCAAAACTATTAGGGAACAATAGCAGTAATATTCTAAGTGTGCCAACATTTGTAGGCACTTGGATCTTTCAAAATCTCCTTTTGAAGGGAAATTGGGCTTTCTCTCTCTCTTTTGTATTTGACTTCACAAAATATATTTCAATAGATGTAATAAACTTACCCGAAACTATATCATCCATGTGACAATGAATAGTAACAGTGATATGAATGGAATTTTAATGTGTGATCTTATGATCTTTTAAAGTGACCATTTCATAATTCACAAAATATTTTTCACTCTGTGTATATGTATATTCCCCATGAAATGTGATTGAACAAGATTTTATAAAGCTACTTATATATAAAATGAGAAGAGGAAAAATTATACAATCACCCAACTAATCAGACATTTCATGTCCATGATTAGATTCTTGTTTGGGGCAGGAAAAGAATGTTGGATCATTTTTAAATTTTTATCTTAATTTTGAATATGGATAGTATCTGTGCTTCCTCTTATAAAACAGATGATAGTCAATTGATAATCAGAACTAGTAGTATCAAGTGTATTTCTTAGTATACAATTATTTTCCCCTGTTTTTTATCTCCTGCCTTGAGTTTTTTTAACTGAAAATTAATCTGATTACTATTATAAACTTGTACAAAACTTATAGAAGAATGTCTACTCAACTAAGAAGAGGTCATCATATAACTATTGTATAAATTGCATTTGGAAAACAAACTTACAATCTATTTGTAAATCAAGCCTGTTCCTTATTCATTTCATTGTAGCAAATAAATATAATTAACTTGAGGAAACAGTAAATTGTATGCTAGTTGAGGTAATGTATAATCTACTTGTGTATATTATCATTATTTTCACCATATATATTTGTTTATTCATTGAAAATGTATTGATACCATAATGAATAACAAAGGAAGTTCTATGAAATAAGTATGCAAAGGTAACAATTACAATTCTAGCTTTCTTTAAAAGCATTAAACCATTGATTTACTGCATTGCTGCAGGAATGTACCTGCCTATGAGGAAAATGTAAGGGAGTTGCTTGAATAAGGTAGGGTGTCAAGGAGGATTCAAAGTAGGCAATATATGATTAAAAGTTGAAGTTACAGTAAGTGCTGTCTTGAAAAAAATATAATAGGGTAGTTAAGAAAAAATAACATGTGAAAAAGGAGGCAAAACATGTCAATAACAGAATTTGGTCATTAGTCTAACAATAGTATGGAATGGAGAGAATGCTGACAGAAAATAAGACTACAGTTAGGAAAAATCTGGTTGAGAAAGACTTTGTTATGCCTGTGTATTTGGATTTTAAAGCAGGTAAAGAAAAAAAGCAACAGCTTTGTTAGATAACTGTATAAAGAGACTCACACATGTTTTTAGAATTTACTTAGGACATTATTATGAAAGACAGGTTCAGCATGAGATTGATTAGTAGTAACAAGGATCCAGATCTCAATGCAGTGGCATAGACGTGAAGGGGAGAAGACTTGAGTTTTAAGAATTGAGAATGTTTAGCATCAAAGCAGCATAGGTAGACTGTTGTAGTTTGAGCATAAGATGTCCCCCATAGGCTCATGTGTTGGCATGCTTGGTCTCCAGTGCATGGGGCTACTAGGAATAGTCCTGGAATCTTTAGAAGGTGGAGCCATACTGGAAGCAGTAGGTTACTGGGGTCATATAGCCTGAGATTTTTATAGCCTGGTTCCACTTGTTCACTATCTGCTTCCTGGTTGTGGATACAAAGTAGCCAGCCTTTCTTTTGCTCCCCAGGCCTTCACATGTATCTCCTAAACCTCTAAACGAGAATACCTATTTCATTCCTTCAGTTGTTTCTTGTCCTGTATTTTGTCACAGTGGTGATCAAATTAGTACAAAGGGTCTAGGATGAGTTATTGGTTTCAGGCTTAGGTGAAGCTGAGGATCTTGGCATTATTCTCTGTGACATGGAAGATTAAAAGTAAGGGATTATAAAGTCATGTGTGGAGTATAAACAGTTGGATGTTACATTCTTTTGGAGTAGCCAATGAGTCTAGGTAGTGGTAAGCACAGTATTAGAGTTTAGGAGAGAAATTTGAGCTAAAAATAAGGAGTTGTGGATCTCTGACATGCAATTCTAAATATAATTATCCAATGAGATTAAGTAGAAAATAACAAAAAGAATATCTTGAGAACACCAACATTAAATAATACTCAAAAATTAGAAACATTTATACCAAGCACCACTTTGGTGTGTAGCAGTTTCCTTGAAGATTGAAACACTCTATTCTGCAGGGAAGATCCTTAAACCAGAAAACTAGCTTCAGGAAGTCCCTGAAACTAACCAGATTCACTAGGCCCCTCCCCTCCCTCCCAAGAGAAAATATTAAAGGCTGCAAAGATTAACACGCAGTTAAGCAGAGCTACAAAGAAAACTCTGAGACCAGCCCATCTTCCCAGAAGAGGTTAGAACAAACAAGTCATCTAGAAATGACACTTTCCAGCCTGTTGTAGTTCAGGGTGCAGTATACTCCAGGTTCCCAGATTTTTTGAGTTGTCATCCATGCCAGAGTGGTCTTTGGTGATGCATACAACTGTCTTTGAGTCATTTCTTCTCCTGTCAGTAAATCCTCACCCATATTACTGTAAGTAAATCCCCCAAAACTCATTGGTTCACCAAATTGGGCTTTGGGTTGTATTAGTACTTTGGTCTGTCATTGGATCCCTATCTGAGATGAATAGACATGTGTACACTTCATCTCCCAAGGAAAAGTCTTGTCACACAACACTCTAGGTACTAGACAGTACATGATCTCTGATAGATCCAGCCAAAACAAAATAGACAAATACCTCTCAAGGACTTACATTTCCATGTAGAGAAGGGGAACACAATAAAGAAAACAAATACGAAAAGTATATTTATGTTCGATGGTAGGACTTCTGGGAAGAAAATTGAGGAGGGGGATGATATCAGTCTGAGAGAGGGGAAAATGAAGGAATGTCAGAAGAGGAATTGCTGCTCAAAAGGTAACATTTTGGTAAAAACCAAAATCTAAAATCATTGATAGGTTAAGCCATGAAATGACTTTCCTCAACAAAGAAAAAAAGCAAAATATGCAAGATACATATATGCCTAGTATTTTCTAGGAAGAAGGAGACAGTTATGAGCAGAGATAGGTAAAAAGAAGAAAGTAATAGGGGGTATATGTGAAAGACAATGGAAGAGGGAAATCCAACAGGTCTGGGGCATTAAAAGGACTGTGTTGGGTTTGGGAAATCTTTGATTTTGAACTACCAAGGGGCACTATAAAATCAGAAAGTATCTTACATTATTTTCTTGGTAGTGTGCTGTTTTTCTTGAGCATGTGACTTTACAAATGACTTCCTAGATCCTTATGACTCCATGACAGGAACTCTGACCTTTTGGAAGACTAGATACATTTGCTAAGTAGTTCTCTGGAAGTAAAAGGGTACCTTTGAGACACATCCCAAAGAAATGTGTGTAATTCGGGAAGTACAAGACGGAAATCTGAGGTCTCCTTTTTCAGTGCGGAGGGCAGTGACATGGGTTGAAGTCAGCCTTTCTCTTATCACAGCATTCAGCTGAGAAGGAAAGCTTTTAGATGATAACTTTAAGGCTATCAGGAGAAATTTACTCCTTGGCTTTGAAAATACTACCACATTAACATAATCTCCTCAGTTGGACTATGACTCCTTGGGCCAAGGATGAGAAGGAGGACTGAAGTAAATAGGCTGTCTGTGGATCTTCCACACAATTATTCTCTAAGCAATTTTATCATTGGCATGGCTTTTAGTTGCCTCTAGCATGTGTATAATGTGGGCTTCTAAACTGGAATATATTTGTGACACTGGATCCCAGAAGGTGTGAAGAATAAGGGTAGGGAAGGAAAAAGGATTTGTCACCACTAACTTGATAATGTCCTGTTCTATTAGATCTGGTTTCGCTTGAGTTTCCAGCCCTTCTTTTATGAGACAGAAATGATGGCATCTTTGTGTGCTCCATAAATGGCAGAAACTGGCTGATGGGATGGGATGAAAGTATTCTTAGCTGTATTAGGAACTTGATTTTCATGGTCTATGCAGTAATAGATCTGGAAACCTGACCCCCCCCATTCTAGACTATGTTGTCAGTTGACACTACTGTATCTTGTTATTCTTGTCTGTAGGATGAGCAACTGGATGGACAATAAGTAGTGTTGTTTCCTAAGATCTATGGCAATTAGCTGTCATATGACATTCAACTTCCCTATCAAGCTATGAGCTTTGCAGCTGCTTTGGCTTATCTTATGCAGGAATGACAGCTGCATTGCACACTGTACTCCCTTTATACAGACATTAAAAACAGATCACGATTTTTACCCCCTCTTGATACTGACAGGTCTCAGGGTCACCACACCATAGGCAGCCATGCCAAGTAATTGGAGATAACACTCATGTTGAAAGTCACTTGCAGCTTTATCATTAAAGACATGGCCATGCCCCAGGCAACAATTCCCAGTACAGTTGAGAACACTTACATCCCATCCCATTATTTAATTTAATTTACCCCGTTTCTAGAGCATTCTTAGATACCATCATTTGTGCCACCATTAAGTGGTTGCTGGTGGCCTGGGCATAAGTGATAGGGATCAATTAGCTTTTCAGCCCAGAGGCTAAAATATACAAATGTCACTGCCTTCCTTTGTAAAGCCAGCCTCAGACCTGGGAGTGTGGCTCTCTTCATAAGACATAAACTCAGACATTCAACAAGTAAAAGGCTTAGAGGCTTCTTGATCTTTGTTCTCCTAGCCACCTATTTTCTTATTACCTAATTCTTTGGGAGCATAGATCAAGAAATCTGTGTTTATCTGAATTCTTATGAAAAGCCCAAACAGTATTATTAGGTAACTGTGATGCATTTTAATCTGATGACAGCTTGTGACCCACAAATTGCTATTTGAAATTAAATTGAATCCAAAATGAAACCAGCAAGACAACTACAATATCAGACTTGCAATCTGTCTTGACAAAACACCAGCCTAAAGCACTGTATTAAACAATTAATTTATGTGTAGCATACTGCTACTGAAATCTGAAATATATAGCAGTTCATTTGTTGCCTTAGGAAGCTAAAATTGTTTGCTCTTATTTTTAGTCTTTCTGCAAATTAAGAAAACAAAAACCAGAGTGTTTTGCTTTGACTTTGGCAACATCCCTTAGGCAAAGCTGCAGGTATCACCAGGGAATACAGATTTCTAGTTTTCTCCTCTGATGACAAAAGTCCTCTATTTTCCTTATCCTTAGAGTTCATCTATAACAAATTAATAATGTTTTCTGCACACTTCACATCAAGTCTATTTATAACTTTATGTTTGTAACTACCTAAGATGCAAACATTACAATCCTCAACATTGGTTTATATATAATTATCAAAAATAACTACATTGATGTTTTTATTAGATAATTAATGACTTAACTTAATAGCAATGAAAACTTTTTTCAATGGTTATTTCTGTCAGTGGTGCCATTAAATACTGTGGGATGAAAAACAAGAACAGCATGCATGCTTTTCATCCTATATTTTAACATTAAGTAATTGTATGTGGCAATGAAGTGATTCATTATACTTGTTTCCAAATAATTTAATAACCAAGCTATAGCTTTTTCTCCCACTGATTTCCAAGACATTGGAGAACCACCTAAAACTCCACAATGTAATGTTGTAATTATAATAATTAACATGCATACTTAATTATAGTCTTATTATTCCTATACATCATTTGCTTCTAAATTCACATTCCATTTAAGCAATAGTTAGGATAAGAAAGTACTATATTTTATTCCTGTTATTGCAAATATGGAAAAACAGCACCCACTCTTTTAAAGAACTACCACAAGGATTACTGTCTCACAGCCATGTTTTGTGCATATGGACACAGTAATATAATGCACTCCCACTCAATGTACTTAGAGAAATAAATGTGTATGAACGGGTGAGAACCAAACTCGAAGAAAAGCTTCAGGGATATTGCATGGGCAATTGCTGACATAGCAGGGTCCCTGAAACATCTCTGGCTTGTTTTATTTTGGTGTGTGTGTGTGTGGTGTGTGTGGTGTGTGTGTGTGTGTGTGTGTGTGTGTGTGTGTGTGAAAATCATACAGAGTGCAGTCCAGCATGCCTGTTCACTGTATTAGAGGTGCCAGGTGACACTGAATATAAAATCCCGAGGCACTTTATTTGGTTTGCCTCCCTAGACCTGATACCGTTTCTCGTATCGAATCTATTTTTATTTGGTTGCATTCTCTCCCTGTCTCTCTTCCAATCTATCCTAGGGAGACTGTGATAAACCCTAGCTTGGTTTCTGAGTGTGATTGGGTTTATCTTTACTGACTGCGGGTACTGACCATGGTGCTGAAAGAGAGAAGAGGCTCCCGTTTGGAACCCTTCTCGTCTCTTATTGGTTCAGAAAATTCGAGTGACAAGAGCAGGAGCCAAAGCAGCCTGGAGCAGCGCTGTTAATAAACCATGCATTTGGCTGTTAGGGGCAGAGATGTGGTCCTTCAGGTTACAGCCAGGGCATCCGTGTGAGCGCTCGCTCAATAAACCGTGGAACCTTACAGATGAAGCTGCTCCAGTAGAGAGGGCTCCATCCAGCAGGATGTCTCCTCTCTCGCCTGCAAACTGTGCAACCAAGTGCAAAGCCTAGAAGCACAAGCAGGGGAGCTGGATGGAGGGGAAAACAAACCTATATTCAAATTTAAAAATGTTCACTTTTAGTCGTGCAAGGTAAAAATGAGGTGCTGATTTTAGCATAAGTTTTCAGGTCCAGCCAGCCTTCCAACAGGTGCACTCTCTCACCCCTCAGATGCTATCCCAAACCTTCTTCTGCTAGGCAAGCTTTCCCCGGAGTCCTTAAGCATGCTTCCCATCTTATCCTCAGCTCCAGCTCTGAGCCCCGCAAGCCCTTACCTGCAGCGTGAAGATTAAGAAGCAGGCACAGCGCCGGGAAACCGACTGCTCTCCTCATAGTGTGTGCATTGAGGGGCAGAGAAGAAACTCCGCCGCGACCCCACTCCAAGCAAAGTGCTATTTGAGAGAACCACTGCCAAGAGTCCTCTGGTCCCAGGCAACCGACGAAAGGGTCCTCGGTTGGGGTTCGCAGAACGGTGTGTGGCGCCGACAGAGCCCAGCACTGGCTTCACCTCCTTAAGGGGTGGGTAGGATTCGGCTGGTGATGGGGACTCGAGGTGGGAGGGGGCAAGGCACTCAAAAGAGACAAGAGCTTGGCCTTCTGGAAGCCCGCAGCCGGCGGTGACAGTGGGGTGGACTCCAGAGCCAGTCTGGGAGCCAGGCAGCACCTCTGCTGNNNAGCAGCAGCCCGACGCGCAGCGGCACTGAGCATGCTCAGCGCCAGCCCTGGCTCAGGAGTTTCAAATCGAAATTCCACCTCTCCGGGTCTTAGCTGAGGCTGGAGGGGGTGCAAGCTCCACGGGGAGGAGGGTTGGGCTCGAGGCGAGCTTTAGCAACCTGGGTCCCTCCAAAATCTGGGCGTGGGGAGGAGTGAACTGGGGCGGGGAGAGGCGGGGCCGTGATTACAGAAACAGGGAGATGGAGGGAGCCACCCATCTGGGTCCTTTCCTTGTGCTAGGCTAGGTTTACCCGCGGACTTAGCTCACTGTTGGGACTCTTTGCAGGCTGACCAGCATCGCAGTTTGCCTCTACCCTACAGGAGCAAAGACTAGCAGCGAGTTCTGGCCTGCTTGGGCAAGCCTGCAGTATGCAGGTTAACTGGGTATTCTGAGAGCGCCCCCTTCTTGTCCATTAGCTTTCCTGATGCTTCTTTCCCTCAACCCTTGTACTTCAGGAGATTCAAGCTTCAAGTCTGTGATTGTAGTGGCTGAAAGCAGGGAGGTCATACTTACCCGGTTGGGAAGTATGTACATGAAAATTGGAGGAAAGAGATGGTCTTTGTTGATTATCGAAATAATGTAATATATACAATTGTATACATATTGTATACAAATATACACATATTTATTATATATTACATATAAATGTAATATATACACTATGATGGAACCTAAGTTAATTATTTCCATAAAATTATCATATATGATATATTACATATGTGATATATAATATACGTAATGTAATGGAACCTAAGTTAATTACTATATACACATATGTAACCTACACACGTATGTATGTATATGGGTACTTTGAATGTATGCATGTCTGTTCACCACACCTGTGCCTCATACCCTTGGAGGTAAGAAGAGGTTTGCCAGAAGCCTAGAACTGGAATTATTGATGGTTGTGAGCTGGGAATAGGACCTGGGGCCTCTGGACGAGCAAACCAGTCCAGTCTTTTCATCTTCTCATCTATTAGCCATATCTGATCCAACTGTGTCTTTAGCGAGGCCACGGCAAGCTGCAGAATGTGTGTGCTTTTAATTTCTTTATCTACATTGGTAGGGTGGAGATTCTTATTAATCAAGTGGTTACTACTCTAAGCCAAAATATTTCTCAGCCAGGCTCCCTTCTTCATGTGATTTCAGGACTGTTCATCATTCTGCTTCTGTCCATGGGTCTGGCTGCTGCCTCTTAGTTAATGGACCTCAGTTTGGACCACTGCCACAGCAGAGCTTACAGAGGTCTAATTAAGAAAGAAAGAAAGAAAGAAAGAAAGAAAGAAAGAAAGAAAGAAAGTTGTCAGCAAGTTCTGGGCTAACCTGAGATTACAATGTCTCAGTGTTTTTCCTCTTCCCTGTTTATTGAGCACTGTCATGTATTTTTTTCAGATAGTTCATGTATCTGCAGCACACATTTCATTAACTGAGAACCTCTGAATTTTGCATTAACGTAAATTGCATAAAATCGTGCTAGCCAAATAAGAGGTAGTAAAAAATACCCATTGAACTGAACTGTGTGTCTCATTTAGCACTCTCTTCCTCCATCCCCTGAAGATGGAGGCAGCTAATGGGAAAGAAGATAGCCAACAGAACCAAAAGAGCCTAAATTAGGCAGGACCTCACGGGATCTGAGTGCTCAAGCGATACTATCTATTTCTTAATTTATTTTATCCCCAGCTCTGAGAGATGAGGCCAGGAATTGCACTCCAACAGGTAGAGCGAGATGATGACATGTATTTTTTATACCTTGCCAGGTTTTCTCTACTAAAAATAGAGACATGGGAAGCATTGCTCTTGCAACTGATGCACTTGCTCCTTCCTGTGGGTATGGTGGACTCCATTTCTGTGGACGAGAGTTCCACTCAAGCCGTCTTTTCCCATTACCCCAGAGTCACTTTTTCTACATATCCCTCTACCATACAACTTGCGGATACACCCAGAGACTTGCTTATATTCTCTCATCCACACTTCTTCTTTGGCCCTAGGATGTAACCTCTACAGTGACAGGGACTTTGGACAGATTTCCTCACTTTGTTTATCCCAGCTGCCCAGAATAACACCTCACACACCATACATGTTCAAAAACAATGAAAGTCACCCAGATGAGAAGCTCCAAAACTGGGGGTAGCCTGGCTGGAGTTCTTGCAGAATCATCTACCTCCCAGATACACTATGTACCTGAGCTTGGAGGTATGAGGAATAGAATCCTTCTTAGCTGTAACTTCTGGTATGAGAGCTGTTGCATGGATGGTCTCAGATGGGAAATAACTTCGCTGTACTTGCAGAATATTCGGCTGCCCTAATATTTTCCCCCTCTAAAATAATTTTCAGACTTACCTAAGTCTCTAGAAAGATGGCATTGCTATGGTAATGAGACAATGCTTCAGCAATGCCCGGAATATTTTGCTTTTCCATAGACAATTCCAACCTTTATTTTGGAGCAATTTAAATTTTCAATCAATGTAATTGGTTATGACTTTGCCAGCAAGCAGCCTGCTGACTATGTATTTTGCCCAGGGCTACAGGTAGCTGAACTAAAAACCACATGAAAATCTCTTTAACGGGAAAAAATGTCCAATTTGACTAGAGTAGTTCAGCATGGTAAAAATAACCTTGACTGAGCTGTTATTCTGGTACCTGGCTATTCACATTACTTTACTCAAAAAAGGAAAAAAAGGACAAGAAGATGGCCCATCAGTTGAAAGTGTCCCAGCATCCACTTTGGGTGAGTCACAACCACTAGCAATTTCAGCTCCAGGGAGTCTAATGTCCTCTTCTGTCAGGCATCTATATTAATAAAGTAAGCCTAACTTCCTAATTTAAAATAATTCTTCCCTATAATACATCCTGATCATGGTTTCGCCTTCCTCATCTCCTCCCTCCCCCCCATTCAACTCCACATCTTCTCTCTGTCTCTCTTTAGAAAGCAAACCAAAAAGAAAAGAAAAGAGAAAGGACAAAAGTCACACACACACATACACACATACACAAACACACATTCACACACACACACAAATCCATAATGACGCAAAGTTAGGAAACAAAATATACAAACAAAAGATCAGTAAGATAACAAAAAAGCACAAATAAAACAATATGAATAAAAGTTATAGAAATGCTACTCATCTTCTGTTTGGTATGGGCTATGCTTAAGTGTGCACCCAAGGAGATGCCACTGAGAAAAAAACCCTAATTTTTCTTTTGTGACCAGTTATGAATTAGAGAAGCTTCTTCGTTAGGAATGAGAGCTCTTGTCCGCTTTCCCCTCTCAGTGGGAGCTGTTTGGTTTGAATCTCTGCAGGCCCTGTTCATGCTGCCACAATCTATAAGAATTTGTATGCGTGGCAGTCCTGTGGTGTCTAGAAGACACTGTTTTCTTAGTGGCATCCATTTCTTGTGGGTCTTACAATCTTTCTGCCTCCTCTTCCACATACAAGTCCTGATGGGAGGGATTTAATGGAGACATCCCATTTAGGACTGAGTGCTCCAAAGTCTCTCACTCTGTGCACATTGCCCAACTGTGGGTTTCTGAATCTGATCCCATCTACTGCAAGAGGAAGTTTCTCTAATGATGACCGAGTGAGACTCTGATCTGTGGATACAGTAGAATATTCCCAGGAACCATTTTATTGCTGTATTCCTTTAGTAGAACAGTAGTATTTGGTTTTTCCCTCAGCCCACGAAGTAAAAAGTTCTTTCTTATTACAAAAGCATCAACAATTTTATATGACTAGATGAATTGATATATTAGTAATATGTTTCCAATGAACTGATCACATGGATGTGAAGAAAAACAGCCCAAAATAAATTGTACAGTTAACAGTGGTGGGGCTTGGAGGAAGTGACCTCAGTCTACTTACAAAGCATATGTTTTTCCCTGATGTTTTTTTTTCCTTTGAAACTACTAATTTCAAATCTTACATGGGCCCCTGGGAAATTGTTGGAGGAAGTCCTGTTTTTCGTCCTGGCCACCTGGCTAACTTAGCCCCGAAATAACCACACAGAAACTGTATTAATTAAGTCACTGCTTGGCCCATTAGTTCTAGCTTCTTATTGGCTAACTCTTACATCTTAATTTAACCCTCACCATGAGGCCATGACCTACCAGCAAAGTTTCAGCATGTCTATCTCTGGCGGCTCCATGGCATCCCTGTGACTCTGCCTTCTTCCTCCCAGCATTCAGTTCCATCCTCCTAAGTTTTGCCCTATCAACAGGCCAAGGCAGTTTCTTTATTCATTAACGGTAATCACAGCACACAGAGGGGACTCAGACATCAGGAAATAAGAAAGCCCACATGTGAAGTCTTAGAAATAATCTGTGTGTCCACGGGGGCTGCATTTCTTTGTCTCTATCCTGGTACCATTGAGTTGGTTTCCTATTTTAAAGAAGAGGTCTGGTAAAACTACTTAGTGTTTAAAAAAGGTAGCTACAATTTAGAACACTGTGGAAATTACTGTGACTGAATCATACAACCAGTACTACCCTGTAGATCTGTGTCCTAAATGGAATAATTTATATTGTAAAGAATTAGTAGAAAATGAACACTCCTTTGCGAGGTAAATCTCAGAGAGCTTTTTTAAAGGAGAAACGCTTCAGAGACATCTTTCAAAAATAAATTTGACCTGGGTTGGAGAGACAGCTCAGTGGTTAAGAGCACTGGCAGCTCTCCCAGAGAGGTCCTTAGTTCAATTCCCAGCACCCACATGGTGGCTCACAACCATTGAATAGTGGGATTTGATGCTGTCTTCTGGCATAAAGATATACATGCAGAAACAGAGTACTCATATGCATAAAATAAATTTTAAAAAATTTGACATGATGAGCTTCCACATTAACCAGACTGTATGTGGTTGAAACCATCCACTGAAGCCACCTCCTTAAGAAGCTGGAAATGAATAAGTCCAATTTATTGACTAGGTTTTCTATTGTTTAGTCTTCTATTATTTGAATACAATTATGGCCAACATTCATTAAAGGTTTTCTACATAGGAAGCTCTGTGCTAACTAATGCATCCCCAATTTAAACTTTCATAGTAATCAACTCAAAAGTAAAAGGTTACAGCTAGCAAAAACCAAGATATTAATTTATTTATTATTTATTGCCAATTTAGGCATTGTTTGTGGTTATATCCTGCCATGGAACTTGGTGTGTTTCTGACTCCCTGCTTTGACAATATTTGCCTTTACATGGATCACATTCAAAAATTGTAATACCAGACTATTCTGATAAACTATCTCACAGAACATACATGTACACACACATTCATATTCACATTCATGTGTTCAGAGCTTGGCATTCACTAGAATTAGGTAGGTGATCAATGACAGGGCAGGAGATGCTGTCCCTAACATCAATAATACTCTGCTTTTAAAACGTTCCATGGGAAATTGTCTCCAGAAGAATGAACCACTGCTTGTGGTAGCCAACACTTGCCCTAGTGATACCCTAAAGACTTATTGCAAATAAAATAATGCTCCAAAGAACCTGTCAGCACTTGCTTATAGTAGAATGGAATAAATGATTTCTTCTGTAGAGGATTGGGGGTCTATGGCCATACCACCCTGAACACACCCAATCTTGTCTGTAGAGGATGCGGACAGAGGTGAAGATGTATAGCAGAAAAGAAAGTGTCAGCAGAGAACAGGAAATGAACTGAGTTTAAGAAGCACACTAACTATACCACTATTACACACGAAGAGAAACACTAAGGGATGGTGGGTACCAGTGGAAGGGACATGAAATAGCTAAAGAGATGCAAGGGACTTGCTACCAAGTATGGAATCTATAGCTAACAGTGGCCAATTCCTCATTGAAACTTACACTGGGTGTGCCTGCCCCTGTCCTTCACAGAAGTTCTCTATTAATTTCAAAGTTCATCTTCTTTTGTTTGAGAGATACCTTTCATGAGAGGCAAAGGAAGTAGTTTTCCAGGTAAAGAACTGAACAACATAGGTTCAGAGTGGAACAGCTCAGAATTAAAAGGAATGACCTGGAAATTCATAGCAGAAGAGCATAGGTTTAAATTTATCAGTTTGCCATTAATTAAAAATTATTTCTCCAACTGTAGCAAGGAAGAGCCATCTACCCTCTGCATAGAGAGTAAGTGAAGAAACCCACTAAAATTCAGCAAATATAAGTTACTACATTGGCCTCTTACAAGAGCTCTGTGAAGTGTTTAGTTTTG
This sequence comes from Bramus lutescens, assembly GCA_001685075.1. Taxonomy (NCBI): domain Eukaryota; kingdom Metazoa; phylum Chordata; class Mammalia; order Rodentia; family Cricetidae; genus Bramus; species Bramus lutescens. Next base: position 172,319 of record LOEQ01003967.1, read on the forward strand.
GAATGGAGGTGACAACTTAAGCCCATCTAGGTTAGTGGGTTCACTGGCATCATTTATTTGTCCAGCAAATGGCAAATGGACTTTTGAGCTCAGGTCTTGGGAACCCTGGTTCCGTGCTGGTACTAACTGTGCTTTATTGATTCTCTGTGTAATGACAGAGCTTGCTTCTATTATTCAGCCAAAAAGAATGAAATCTATCATTCACAGCAAATGCATGAAGACATAAGTTAAATAAGCCAGACATGGAAACTAGATTCCTCCATGTTCATTCTCATAATGTGGAGGCTTAAAATTTGGAACCTGACGAATGAATGCAGATTATGGGGGACTGAGAATGACATAGGGAAAGGGATTAAGTGGAAATAAGGGAGTCTGCATTTGACCAGTGCACACGTATAAATAAGCTGGAACACTGTAGAGAACTCATTAATATTGACAAGTGATAAATGCCAATCAAAACTAAAAGCTAAAAATTGCTGGGGTCATCTTAAGTTCATAAAATAATAGTTAACTAAAAGGCACACAAAATTTCCCCAGTATAAGCTAGGAAAGACAGGTTAAAAGTGTTTTTTTCCCTCTTCCAAGAAATAGACTTCAATACAGAAAAACACAGTGTTAGCTTATAATGTAACTTGGCTCTTGATTTGTTGAGATTTATAGACTTGAGGCATTTGATATACATGAAAGTATGTATTCTAAGAAATGAAGTTCTTAAAATAAGGCCAATATTTTTACTATAAATGTATGTATGAATGATTTGCTTAATAAGATACAAACTATTACAGGATATAGTGTTGATTTCATTATTATCTCATTGTTAAATTTTACTTCAAATCTTCCCTTAGATCTGTCCCTTAGTGCCAACACATTGTCCTGTCACTGTAAAGGTCAGATTCATCCAAGATGTCAGTAAAAGATTTATTTACCAACCACTGACTCTCCTGTATTAGCTCTCTGTCCATCCCAAGACATTAATCAAACTGCACTTACGCCATCCATCATTCTGACCAGCACAGAGCCTTTGAATAGTGCTTAGACTAGCTACTTTGGAAGAGCTAAACACATATTCTACACTATTCTTTTAACCCTCCTTCCATTAGGCCACTTTGGAGCTACTGGGAATATAAGAATATTCAAGGAGTACAGTGGGATATAAGTTATGAGCAGTCGACCCATCAATCAAGCCCCATCTGATTGCTTTGTTTCTCCACATAACGACCAGATAACCTGAAAAAATGGACCCTGATTGTCAGACTCTCTGCTGTTCTTACTAACTGCTTATGTTTTGCAACTAAGCTGTAGGCCTATTCTTTTTTCTTTCTCATATTTCTTCTTTTCCTTGAGTCTTACAGATAGATACACTAGTGAGTGATGCAGTTTGTTAGTCTATAGGATTGAGTAGAGACATTTTCAAGATAAACATGAAAACATGTATGTTTCTATGTCATGGAATGGTGAGTTAGGAAAAAAATTCCCCTAAAAATGTCCATTGAATGTTACATGACCTCTAACACACTCCAACAATTAACCATTCTTCTCTGTGTGGGCATAACTTTTTATTTATTGATTAGAAACCAAGAGTTCTATCTGGCATGAAACTCATGCCTGCTACCCCAGCACTTGAAAGCCTGAGACAGAAGTTTAGTCTCCAAAGGAAAAATATACTAGGGGTAAAGGAAGCACTGTGTTCTGGGTGCTCTTCGTATTCAGAAAATAGATCGGAAATATGGTTTTCAGTTGCAGGATATGATGCATCATTTTTATTCTAAAACAGCAGAATAGTCTGCTGTCATTCCATTTGTACACCATTTCAATTTAAATAATGATAATAACCTATATTGAGTACTTATTATAAGCCAGATAGTCTTTTAGTTACTGGGGAATATTTATCAACAAAATGGACAAAGTTTCTCCTCTTCGTGGAGCTTGTATTCTAAGTAAAATAAATAGCTGTTGAGCAGAAAATGTAGAAAATATATGAATCTCTTTAATGTGTTGATTATTAGTATTCATTGTGGGAAAAGTTTAAAATGTAGGTTAAATTGAAAGGAATTGTGGTCAGGGTTTGGATGAGAGAAATCCTATAAATATGAAGAGTTTGCAGAATTAAGTAGATGTTTTACCTGGAGACATAGGGAAAGTACAAACTAAACAGGTACTAGAAGTTGATGGTGAAGGAACCAGTGAGTGCTTGAAGAACTTCTCCAAAGATGAGACAGCTGCAATACAGGCCATTGCTGTTCCATAGATTTCTTATTCAATCCGGAAAGAACCACATACATCTGGGAATCCATCTGTCCGTCTCTGTCTGTCTGTCTATCTATATCTATCTATCTATCTATCTATCTATCTATCTA
>LOEQ01003967.1:174703-194635 GCA_001685075.1 Bramus lutescens
ATCTATCTATCTATCTATCTATCTATCTATCTATCTATCTGTCTGTCTATCTAAAATATAAAGAAATACAGATGCAAAAATGCCAAGCCAAACTAAATGGACATTTTTCTTTATCAAACAATTCCATTAATCCAAACTCCACTGATTTCAAATTAAACATAAGTCTAAGAATGAAAAACGAGTTAAGAAGAAATGAGAGTTATTTCTGGCCAACTAATACACTAACTCAAGATTGTACTCCTCACTAATGTTTTGGATATAAAATATTTTTAATTTTCAAATGTGGGAACACACTGTGATACTTTGTTCCTCTCAAGAAACCTAGAGGTGGGGCAGGGGATGTAGAAGACGCCTCCATTGGTTGTGCTGCGCAAATGTAAAGATCCATCATTGGTCCTCAGAACCCTGCAAGAATCCAGGCACAGCATCATGCATGCTTGTAATCCCAGTGCTAGAAAGGCAGAGAACAAGCAGATATAGGCAAGCTTCAGGCCAATGAGAAACCCTATCTCAAAGATGATTGGCATTCCCAAGAAATGACCACACACATGCCCAAATGTACACAAGCTCCCAGACACATAGACATTTTTTAATGAGAAGAAACTTAGGGGGGCTGGTGATGTAGATCAGTGGCAGAAAGTTTGCCTAGCATATGCAAGGCTGGAGAGTCGATCCCCAGTATTGGGAGTTAGGGAGAAAGAAAGAAAAAAAAAGTTATATGAGCTACCTCCATAGAAACAAGTCAACCCAAAGTATTGTGAATGAGAAATCTAAGCAGGATATGAAAGTAAAATTGCCTAGCAAGCTTGTGTGTGTTGTGTGTGTGTGTGTGTCTGCCTGCTTGACAAACCACAACACACTATTTAGGTATTGTCCAAATACTGGAGAGTAATGAATTTACAAGATTCCTAGCTGTTTTTGTTGTTGTTTTAACATAGTTCAAACATAAATTTGATTTAGTATTTTGGGAAATGAGAGAAGGTAGTTTCATTTTATTTTTTAGTCAAGTCTTTCTGCATTCAGTTCCATGTGGTAGGTACCAACAAAACTACTACTTTGCTGTTAGTACAAATGGAGAGAAAATATAAACCATCTCTCTTGCAAGAGAGTCATCTGGAACCTCTAATCTTAGAAGTACACTGCTTTAGAAAAGAAAGCAAGAAATCTAGTCTCTATTTGACTTCAGTATTTAAATTAAAGTCACATTTTATATTAGGTCTGTGACAAAAGTGGTGATTACAGAGATGGTAAAATGAGCTTCTTTCAAAACCAAATTCTGTTACAAATATAGACATAAAATCACATTTAACTATTTTTGAATCAGCCAAAAATAAAATATATAGAAGTCAAACTTTACCTCTGTTTCTAGGAAGTAAGCCTGGCATGCTGTTCTGAAATTTAAACATCTAAATTATTCTCTTCATTCTGAAGTTGCCCATTCTAAATTTCAAAGAAATTTAGGTATTCATTATTTGAATAGACAATAGAGAAACAAAATAGGACATGCTTATGGATTCTATAAACTGGTGATAAACACAGTCCACATTTTGGTACACTTCCCTTTTCAAGATCCAAACTCTTGCAGTATATTTATCTTTTCATGTTTGTGCATATAATTAACATTATTTTTAAATTACTGGCATCATGTTATGAATTTGAAAGCTATGTTTTCACCCAATAGTTCTGTAGGAAGATATTTTCATATCATTTCAGATTGCTCATAGACCTATTTTCAATTGTTGCCTAGCACTGTGTATGTATCACAGTGTTAGCCAACCAAGTTTTCTAGAGATGATTCTTATTCTGTAGAGTTACTCCTCAATTGAAATGGTCTGCTTTAGGAAGACAAGCAAATGCTTGGAAGCAATGTCCACTCGAATCTTTAAGACACTTGAAGATGTGTAAGAAGACAGAAACTAAAGTATTTCCAATGTAGCCGTCTTATTGCTAGTGGAATCATCCTTTCACGAAAAGGAGACATGCTAAAGTGACAAACCAGACAGACAAGACATGGGAGAGTCTGGGTCTTCCCCCAACCGCTATCAAATCAAAAGTTACCTGAATGTATATGTTTCAGTAAGCTCCTGCCTGTTTTAAGAATGATGGCTAAACTCAGTAGGTGGACAAGGAGTCCTTGTTCTGTTTCTATTATTCCTGAATAATTCAGTTGGCTAACACTGAAATTATTTTAAAAAAACCCTTTCAGTAAAAAGCAACTGTGATATTTCTTTTTGTTTGTTTGTTTGCTTTGAGACAAGGTCTCATGCAGCCCAGGCTATGCTTGGAATACCTGTGCAGTCAACCGTGACCTTGGAATTCTTTTTTACACAACTTTTACCGAAACTCTTCTTTGTAAGTTGCATACAAAGAAAGTGCACTTTAAATTCTATAATCCCACCTTCTCTAATCTCTCTACTATTCCTACTGTTTCCCCTCCCTTACAAGTTCCTTACATTTTTTTTATTTTTATTTACATTCATCCATTGGAACCAGGTGGATACATAATTGAAGTCAATGACTGCCTCTCTCCCAGAATTCATCAGTAGCCAATAGTTCAACAGGGATGATTAGGACCCCATGAACCTCTTCCCAATCTGCAGTTGACTATTGATAGGCCCAGTCTCGTATAGGCCAGTTGTAGAAGCCACAGCTAATGTGAGGGCATGTGTTTATGGGCTGTGGCATGCCCAGAAGACAGTGTTGCATGGCTCTTCTTCCTATCCCTCAGTTCTTACCATCTTTCTATCATCAGACCCCTGTCTTAGTCACTGTTGTATTGTTGTAAAGAGACACAGTGGCCCCAGAAACTCTTAGGAAGGAAACCATTTAGTTGGAGGCTTGCTTACAGTTTCAGAGGTGCAGTCCATTATCATCATAGTGAAAAGCAGGAAGACATGGTGCCGGAGAAAGAGCTGAGAGTTCTACATCCAGATCCACAGGGATCAGGAAGAGAGTGACACTGGGCCTGGCTTGGGCTTCCAAAGCCCCAAAGCTCACCCCAGTGACACACTTCCTCCAACAAGGCCGCACCTCCTAATTCCTCTCAAGTAGCACTGACTAATTCAAATATATGAAACTATGGGAGCCATTCCTATTCAAAGCACCTCACCACCCTCACCAGTCACCCCCATTATGTAATCATTTCTGAACCTTCCAGTAGTTTTGTAAATGTCCTGTTTAGGGCTAAGTTCTCACCTGGCACTTACTCTCAGCACACTGAGCAGCCTTTCATCTCTACATTCACCACCATTCATTGCCATGAGGCTTTTCTGATTAAGGCTGGAGTAGTATCTGTCTATGGGTTTAAACATAAGTGTTTAGAAGGCAGCTTGGTACCATGACAAGTTAACTAAATAGCAAGTTTGTCCCTATAACCTAAGACCTCCTCAGCCATGGATTTTTGACTAGGATTACAGTGCCAAGCAGGGATTCCTTCTAGTGGAGGAGGCCTCAGTCAGAGTGCAGTTAGTTAACCTGATAAGAGTTGAGCCTTTATTGCAAGATAAAGTGAGTTTATCTTGCCTCGCAGATTAGCATTGTAGTCCACAGTGTTCACAGCTGGGTAAGATTACTGCTGTCTCTTGCTGCCCCAGACATCTGAATAGCATCTTCTGGTACTCTGAAAGGTAGCCAGCAGGTACAGGTTTCCAGCTTGATTGCTCTATACCTTGCAGTATCAGTTAGCTCTGGTATGCAACCAAGAGGAATGGCAAGAAGCTATATTGTTTTCAGGCCTTTGGAACCAATAATTTGTCAGGGAACATTTCACACCTGGCACTGGAGTTTCTGTTTAATAAGCCTTAGCTTTCAGGATCAGCCTTACATATAGCTCTTTTCCTCTCCTTCTCTCTCACCCTCTCCCATTCTCTGTGGCTCTCCCTGTTCCCGTCCCTCTCCTTCTCCCTCTCCCATTACATATTTTGTCAGCTTGCAAAGTAATAAGTTTATGCTCTTTATATATTCTTCATTTTGATTGAGCTACAAAGAAAAACGAAATCTTGAAACTTGTAGTTAAATGGATAAAACAAGGTAAGCTAAACCCAGAAAGATAAATGTCACATGTTCTTTCTCCTATGTGGATCTTAGCTTCAAATCCTTAGACACGTATTTTTAATTTTGAGTGCATGTAGAAGTAAGGAGACTAGAAAATGGCACCTTTGCAGGGGTACTGTAAGGGAGGGGAGCCAGCAGAGCGTAGATGGCATGAAAATAGAGAATGGGTGTTTATGGATGCAAACTTTTAGCGGGGAAAGGAGAGATGGGGACAGTAGAGGGAGGAGACAGAGAATTAACCAAGATCTTCAACTTTTGATCCCTATTCTTCCCTCGTGAATGCTAAGATTATACTCCATTTGTGCGCTGCTGGGATTGAATTCAGGACCTCCTGTATGTTAGGCAAATACCCTCCTAACTGAGATATACCCCATTCCGTCAATAGTGAAATTTATTTTCAAAAAGTTATATTTATTTATGATTTCTTTTACTCATATTTTTAAGAGGATAATGATACAGGAGCTTTCACCTCAATGGCTCTTCCTCTTAAAATTGCCTTTATGATTGTGTAGCTATTACTACTAGTCATGCCTTTTAGTTTCTTCATGGTTGATAGTATACTTTGTATGGTTTCAATTGTTTAAATATGTAAAGGCCATTGCACACACAGAGAATGGTCTATTTGAACAATATTCCACAAGCTTTTTAGAGAAAAAGTGAGTTCTGTGTCAGGTAGAGCATTTCAGAATACAGAGTAGGTATGCACTATTGTTCATGGTCTTTAACTTCCTTGTGAGCATTTTATCTGTTTGTTCTGGCTACTGAGGGATGAGATCAGAGTTCTGTATCTGTGCATACAAAGCTTCTCTCTCTCTCTCAAGCAATTTTGATTTTATGTATTGTAAAGATATTTTATCGGGTTCATCCCAGCTGATTACACCCTGCTGAATAGGCCTTGTTGAAAAATCAACTTTGTTAATAGCAGTTGAAAATGTAAGGTATAAGATGCAAATGAATGAAGTCACTGCAGTTTAGTACAGTGGATTCACACAAGCTATGGGACATAGTTACCCAAGGTTAGCGCATAATCAGACACGAGCTACTCAGAACCAGGACGTGGACACTGGAATGTGTTTCCTTGAATCATCTACAGAAGCGCTTTAAACACATCAAAGAAATCTTGGGAGTGAATAAATTAACTATTGCTTCTACTTGTTTGATAGGCCATTAAATGGCTAATAAAAATTAGCTATGATTGTGATCATACATACTTGTGTCTGATTGGCTGCAAAAAGCCAAAAGACTTTCCAGGCTTAGATTAGACAACCCTAAAGGTTTACTTGGGCAATAGGGAGGTTGACAATAAATCGTAGTTCCTCTGTAACTTTGTCATTTCTGTTTCACTTGACTCACCTTACATAAGGAGACTATGAAACTCCACACTTAAAAATGTACAGACTCTCTTTCGGTCAATCGGAACACTGTTCACAGATGCCCTGCGCGCCGCGTCTGCTTTGACTACCACAAACACATCATTTACCTTGATCAGGTATTTCATAAACGTGTGACACTTGTCTCTTTTCAGAAAAAAAAGAACTTATCAGAGCCCATGACCTGCTTTCAGAGGGTTTGTACCTGACCCTTGGGAGCCACTGACAATGTGGTCAGGTCGGATGTAGGCAATACCACATTCTGTATGTCACTGGGGAATCTTTCACAGGCTGGCATTTTTTTTAATCCATTGGGTGAAGATGATCTTTTGCTGATGAAGTTTGCCATTGTACTTTTGTCAAATAATTTGTTAGATGAGTACAATGTTGATATTCCAAATGAATAATCAACAAATTATTGAGCTTTGAAGTTCTTAAATATGGCAGTCCTCACTGGCTTTGTTGGTTGCGTGGTGCAGATTCAAATGTTATTGTTACTGCTAGAAAGAAAGTGTCCAAAATGACCTGACATGTTTGGTTCTTAGAGATTTTTCTGGTGTCAGGCTTTACCAAGTTCTAGAAAGTCACATCCCAGGAACAGCCTAGTATCAGTAGAAACGTGATGCAGTTGATATACTAGCACCTATGTCTGGAGGCTGGCACCAGTGTGCCAGGTTTATAAAACCTGACTCCTAGCCTCAATTGCACGTCATATCTTATGTAACCACTGTGACACTCAATCACCTCCCATTATAGATGCAGAAACATTTATTAAGCATTTGCTAAATATTGAGGGCTATGTGAGACAGTCAGCAGAAGACGGTAATAGAAGAATCAAATGAGCTTCCATTGGTAGATAAGATGGTACAATGTGTAAATAATAAGTATAATATAGACATATCACTTAGTATTTTGTGAACAGAGAGGAGCTGCTCTGGACAACATATGAAGATTGGAACTACTGAGATGGCTTGGTGGGTAGAGGTACCTGCCACCAGGTCATAGAAATATAAGATTGAGAGATTAGAGGTGGGTTGTCAGGACATAAATGCATCTATATGCTACCGGAAGGAGCTTAATTACCATTTCTTATTTAATAGAGAATGCCCAAGTGTTTTAAGGACTACAGACATTATCTTATATATGTTGTAGGAGACCATCTCACTGAAGAATTTGTTGGGCCTTTAAAATAATACTAGAGTTAAGAGAAAAGAGTCAGAGGGCTATGGGAATTGTACACTATAAGTAGGATTACTCTAGGTAAAGATGTCAGAAAGTAGGAGAGAATGTTGTCTAGAAACCACTAGAAGATAAAGTTGGCAAGATTTGGTGATAGGTTTGATGAGGAATGTGTCCTAACTAAGTAAGTCAACAATGATTTTCATGTTCCTGCAGCAATGTAGACCTTCAGTTAAGAGAAACAGAATGGAAGGTGTGGACCCATTAACGTGTGTGTGTGTGTGTGTGTGTGCACGTGCGTGTGTGTGTGTATATTGATATACTGTTCAGTGAAGTTATTCAGTACATAGGTTTATGTGTGAATCACAAAACAAAAGATGAAATGTAAATCAATATGTACACATGGAAGATGAGGCACCCAAATGAATCAGACAACCCATTAGCAATGTGTGAAGAATAAACAGAAATGATTTGGACTGTCAAGGTTGAATAGAATAAAAGTATTCTATTAATATTTTTAAAGTAAGGGCTGATAAGAGAAGGGTGGGGAGATGACTCAGTAGGTAAAAGGCTTGTGTAATCATGAGTACCTAACTTTGGGTCCCCAGCAACCCATGGAAAATTCAGGGTGTGTTCTGTACACACACATGCCTTCCCACCACACAAAGGAGAAATGATAGAGAGACCACCTCTCATAAGACAGCATCATGCCCTTACTCTAACAAAAAGCAAGAGAGGTGAAAGATGTCTAGCACCATTACACAAATGCCACTTTGCTCCTTGCTACTCTTAGGTAATCTCCCTTGCCTTCAGCTAGAACCCACTTCTCACACAGACCTTGGAAGATTTGGTGTAAGCCAGTTCTTAAACAACAAAGAATGCTATTAATAATAATTCACTGGAGGACAGAGAAGGGATAGGAGCATTTGTTCACAATTGTGATTTCTGCTCATGCTGGGGAAGCAGAGAGCAGGCATGTGGAGGTACACGTGTGAAAGGGGCCATGCTGGCTGAGTGCTAATGGAAAGCCACAGATGGTGAGCTGTACGTGGCAGGTGCACTCTCCCTGAGACACATTTTAAGCAAATCGATGCTCTTGTGTATGGCCATTTGGACAAGACTTGTGACTACTTTGATATGCATTTTGATGTATATTTGATGTTGGTTTTTAATGCATTTTAGAGTAAACTCTCCGCCTTGCTTTGTTTTTTATTTTTCCTGTGCCGCAAAGGGAGGTTATTTGCGGATCTTATTAAAAATTAACATGAATCTACCTCGCATATTCTGTCTGTCATAGATGAAGAACAGCCTATGTTGATATGCACAGTCCATTCATTGATTTCTAGGCCTTGTTGCGCTGAACAGCATCTCAAATTATGACAGATCTGTGTAGAACTTGAAGATTTATCTAAATGGTATTCAGAATCCCACTCATAAATAAAGCTCTCTCTAGTGACTGTAGATTCATAGAACTCCATTTCTCTCTCTAAGGAACACAATATATTATTTCATAAATTGGGTTTCAATCAATATCTCCTATAAACCAGTTTTTCTCTCAAGCCTCACATGTTAGAACCAAACCACTCATGTCAGTGATGAATCTAGAACACAAAATATGTCCACACAGAGGTAACTGGGAAGACCATTATTTCACTGAAGAATCCTTGTCATAACAAGCCATTGCTAGAGATATTCCAGTTTAATGTTCATGAAGAAATTTATTTTTATTTTTGTATATAAATATTTTTATTAGCACGCATACATGTAGTATGCGTATCATGCGTGTGCATAATGCCCATGCAGATTATAAGTGGGCAGCGAATCCCCTGCAATTGGCATTGCAGACTGCTGTGAACCACAACATGGGTGTTGGGAACTTAACTCTGGTCCTATGCAAGAACAGCCAGTGCTCTTCACTACTAGCCATTGCTCCATCCCCTTCTGTTTAATTTTTATACTGTAAATGCTAAGCACTCACTCTCCACCAAAGACAGAAGCACAGTGAAAGCTTTCTGCATCGTCCGACAAGTTTTGAGTTAATCTCCATCACACTAGAATTATAAAAAGTTTTCATAGGAATGTCATACTTTGTCTACTGCAGTACTCTCACTGAAGAATTGAAAGCTAATCAAGAGATTAATAAAGGGAAAACAGACACGTTAAGAGGAATGAAATAAGCTATTTTTTTTCTCTGTAGCCTTACTTTTCTTCCCATAAAGTGGAAATATCTAGTGTTATTGAGGGAAATGTGTAAGATATAAATGCTCTTAACCGTTCTTGCTGTATTTGGGCTGATCATTGTCACTGTGATTACTTTTAGGGGATTAGATTAGCATTCGCTCACCACTTGTGAATTAGTTTTTGCCCTCTACCAACAGGTATCACAGAAATCATTAGTGAGGAAAAGTCATTATTGAAAAACCGCAAGATCCACTAGAAGCCCTATTCATTGACTTTATTTATAAATAAAAATTACTGTTGCTATTCGGGTTGTGGATAAAGACATAAAATCTATAAAATAATTTGAAAGATTAATTTGCAATATTTAACATAATCACAAACTCTGAAACATGCAAGCTACTTATTACCAGGTGAGAATCTGGTTCACAGAATGGCACTCCAAATTGTTGTAAAAATTATGATTCCAGTCCAATTTTTCACAACAAATACAGAGGTATAAACAGCAATTTCAGTTATTATGCACTTCTTTCCCAAGGATATGCACATTCCGCATTATAGTTGTCTAAACTGTCACTGGCAGGCTGTCTGTCCAGTAAGCCTGCTTCTTTTTCTTCTTCTTTTTTTGGAGGGGTGGGGTTGAGACAGGGTTTCTCTGTGTAATAGGTCTGGCTGTCCTAGACCTTCCTCTTGTAGACCAGGCTGGCCTCAGACTCACAGAGATCCTCCTAACTCTGCCTCCCAAGTGCTGGGATTAAAGGTGTGCGCCACCACCACCGAGCTGCTTGCTTCTTCTTTATAAAAGGATGTTAAAGATTCGTGTGTGTGTGTGTGTGTGTGTGATTGTGCATGCGTGTGTGTGCAGTGTGATATGTGTGTGTGCACACTTGTGTGCATCTGGAGCCTATGGAGGCCAGAACAGAGTGCAGGATTCTCTGAAGATGGATGTTAGTTCTGGGAGATGAACTTTGATCCTCTGCAAAAGCCTGAAGCATTTCTAGTCGGGGAGTCGTCACTGCCCTTCAGCACTCGCTCTTCCTTTAAGGAAGAGTGTGCAATACATCCATATACATCATCTTCCCAAATTTTGTCACATGAACAAACTGGAGAAACTGCAAATACGGATAAAAATGGCTTATTTCAGGAATAGGCTATCAATCCCTAGCTGAGATGGATTCTGCTGAATTTAAAGAACTCTAATAAAAATATGAAGAGACATACAAGAGGCTGGAGAGAGATCTAGAAACATGCAGTACTCTTGTGGAGAACTGAACTCAGAACAGCCTGTGACTCCAGGTACAGTAGATCTGATGCACTCTTTTGACCTCCACAGGCACATGCACAAAACCACACACAGACACTAGGCATGCACATAATTGTGTATAATTAAGATTGTGTTAAGATGCAGTGCTAGAGTGCTTTATTACCCATATTTAAACATGAATTTAAAAATTAATCCTTGTTTCCTACAAGGACAGCCAAATACTCATGACAAAGGAAAATTCTGAAGCACCACAAGGGAAAACTTTAAAGTATTTAATTTAACAAAAGCCTATGAAAAGCAAGTAGTAGCTGAAAAACTAATATTGTAAGTGGAAAAGATAAAATTATTTCAGACCTGACTCCTACCCTAGAACAGTTCTAAGAATGTGAACTTTAACTGTTAAATAGCCATAATTACAAATGTATTCACACACTCAGGCTGCACCAAATGAGGCATGCACGTTATTCCAGGCTCTGTCCTTAGAACAAAAGACTAAGAGATGGAGGAGATGCTGCTTAAGAACCTCCTGGAATACCACGAACACCCGGGAAACAGATGACGGATGTAAAGTGATTTTCAGAGGGTGAATTGGCAAACATGGGGCCACAGGCAGGATTCAACATGTGCCACATGCGTGAAAGTCTGAGTTTTGTGACAAAGAAAATGCGGAGCTGACTTTGAAGGTCACATGGGAATTCTATGGAATCAGAAGAAGGTGTAGAAAATACTCCAATACACAAAGGTCCAGAAGTAGAAGAATGCTCAGGGTATTTGGGAGATGGCAAGGGATACCTCCTTGCATACCACATTGTAGCAGGTAGGAAGGTATAAAGGTACCCAGGAAACATGGATAAACTGGAATCGAAGTGATTCAGATATGCCTGGCCCCTAGCTTGCTTTGAGTGATTATTGGGGGGCTGTATTAACGTTCATTCACCACTTGTGAATTAGTTTAGCCATCTACTGTGTATTGCAGGGCAGTAGCAGGTGTCAGAAGTGTCCTTTATCTATGCTTTGTGTCATCAGATTAAACTCCAGAATTATCTCTGAAGGAAAACAACCAAGGAATTTTGAGCCAGGAATTTTTATCTATAACTAACTATAGATTCTTGAGCCAAGCATTAGAAGCCAAGATAGACAGCCAAAGGGGGAATATGAGAACTTGACAGAGAAGTGTAGAATGCAGCAGGACACAATGGTGTAGATCTGAACAAGCTGTGTGGACCATATGGAAACCTTCAGCTCACTGGCAATCCTTAACAGTAAGTGATTGGTCAAAGAACCCATGGTAGGACACTTATCTGGCACACAGTAGGTTCTCAACAAGATGTACGGTCATTTGCTGTCCATCTCTTTATGTATGTGCCTAAGTGGTATGATTCATATAATAGCCAATAATCTCTCTATTGCAGATAATCTTTTAGGATCATTATTATGCAATAAGTATAACGAAATCATAAACTTAAAAGACCTATCTTGGTGCTGAAGAGATGGTTCAGCGGGTTTGGTTCCTAGCACCCTGTGATGGTTCACAAACATCTGTAACTCAAGTTCCAGGGATCCCACGCCCTCTTTTTGCTTCTACAGGCATTACATACATGTGGTGAAAATACTTATACAAAAACAAGATGTAAAACACATAAAAATTTAATCTCATGTTTTCTATGTTGCTACATAACAAAGCCATTGTAGAACCGAGAGTTAGATTCATTCTGAAATAAAATGAAATGAAACCTTTCTAGTCCAGCTCCCCTATCCCTCACCTTGAAAGCCATGCAAGCCGTGTTAGACCCACAATTTCATACCTTTCTTATCTTTAATTTCACAACTGATAGGTAACTTAAAAATAATCATGACACAAACATCAAATTTAGAATAAAATGACACCATAAAAACGTGGGGAAAGAGAGAGGGATTTGGTGATTTAACCACTAGAACAAATCTCTTCTACAGTTTAGAATGGTCTTTCAGGAAAATGTAAAGATCAGTTGTAGATGTCTAACCGTAAGTGTGTGGAACACTGAGGGCTGAAAGAAAAGATAGAGATTGATCATCTGGTCCAGCCCTCTTCTGCTATGGATGGAAACCAACAAAATTACTGAATCCAAAGGTTTTATATGAGATCATGCCACACCCCTTTTCTGTGATTTGAATGATATGCTATTATATGGTTTATCAGAGTTTCTATTGTCATTAGATATTTGTCCTCAGCTTTAAGTGCTGTGCAAAGGCAAAAGTTCTTGTATGAGTATTATACAGTAGATCCAGACATATGCTAAGAAGTCAATTAATACTTGTTGAGTGCAAGAATAAAAATGAGTAAATGTATGTTAACCACGTATAAAAGTCTTCCCAGATGGAGGCAAAGTAGGTAAATTTTACCTAGAATTTGTGTCTCCATTAACAAGAATCTCTTCTCCTCACTTTTATTCTAGACTTCATTCTAGAATACCTTTCTTCTCAGATCTGCCATACATTTGTTAGGGAGAATGTGAACGACTGAAGAAACAAGCTATGCAGCTTAGGAAAGCATTCTGAAAGCTTTTAACTATATCACAGCTAAGTCATGCTCCCATTTTACTTAGGAGGTCTTGTCTTTTTCTACTTCCCATATAGATTAGATCCATGTATGTCTCTCTTAGGGTCCTCTTTGTTGTCTAGGTACAACTATCTTTTATAGGTCCTGACTACACGCCTTCTAATATTAGGGTGACTTCTTTCCCCTTGGACCTGCCCCACCGTCACACTCATATTTCTCACTAGTGACATGAGTTTCATCAAAGGTGGACTGAACTTCCGAGGTTCCTGAAACATTCATTGAAATAACGTTTTCCAGTTATCTGTAGAATTTCCTTCTCCCCTATCAAGTTTTCATTATTTGATCGTCTGTTATATTGGGAATCTGGTTTTTATCCAAGGGACTGTATTTTCCATTGTGAAATTGCTGAGCTTCTCGTAAGTCTGCCTTAATACAGCATTCTGTCCCAGAGTCCCAGAGCTCCTCTCTAGAGATTTGCTTTCCCTTGTGCTTCTGGCAATGCAGTCCATCGAGGTGCACAAAGGGACTCACTCATAGAACTCTACTGTATAAAGGATACCTGCACCTGGTTTTGTTCATGATTGGATTTGGGTCTCTTAGGATTCATGACCTCTTTAGGCCCCTCATTTCATTTTCTGCCCGAGTCTGGCATTATGAGTTTTGCAATCCTTGTGGGATCACTGCTTTAGGGAGTCCTCTTGCTTGATAAGAAAGCAGCAGCTGATGCAATGACGTTGGAGTTGCTTGACCATGGGGCAGCAAGTCATTGTCATCCATTCTGTAGAACTCACTCCAATCCTTTGGCAATGCTGTTGAAAAAATAGTGTATTCTGAGAATCCTCTCTACAGATATAAGCTGCAATAGCAACCCTTGTCAGCATTGTCATGGTTTGCTCTTATATTCGATATATTCAGGAACAATAAATACTTGGTCAAAATTTGAATTTCTTCTCCTTCAATGAAACAAATTTCTGTTCCAAATGATTGTTAATTTTGTTGGGCAATTACAGAAAATGTCTGCCTGTTTTATTTTTATTTTTTACACAATACTCTAGGTAAATAAAGAAAACTAAGAAGCCAGTAGTGGTGATGTAGGCCTTTAATCTTAGCAGTTTGGAGGCAAAGACAGGTGGATCTTTGTGAATTTGAGGACAACCTGGTCTAAAGAGAGAGAGTTCCACAATAATACAGCCATAAATACACTGGGAAATCTTGTCATGAAAAACAAAAAAGAAAGAAAAATGCTTTTAGTAACAAAAATTTATCTGAAGTGTGCTAAGAAGTTACACTTTGTGAGAATGGGTTATATTTTCTCTTGAAAATATGTTTAATTTTTGTATAAAATTGCCTTCCATATATATGCCATGAAAGCCCATGCCCTTCCTATACAATAAATAAATAAATAAATAAATAAATAAATATAATTTCTGGGTATTATGGTGAAATATGCCTGCACTAGTGATGGTCCTCAACTATTCTGAACTTATTCTCACCTTCTGGAAAACGTTCTTTGATAATATTTTGGTGCGAGAAGTCCTTCTATATATGTGTTGCTTTTATTGATTTATGAATAAAGAAGCTGCTTTGGCCTGTGATAGGGCAGAATAGAGCTAGGCATTGAAAACTAAAATAAATACTGTGAGGAAGAAGGGAGAATCGGAGAAACCATGTAATTGCTGGAGGAGAAAAAAGGCCACGTAGCCATCAGAGGAGAAAGACATGGTCCGCCAGCCAGAACCTTGCCGGTAGGCCTTGAGCCTCTTGGTAAAATAAAATATAATATAAATGGGTTAATTTAAGATATATGAGTTAGCCAGAAATACACTTAAGCTATTGGCCAAACAATATTGTAAAAAATATAGTTTCTGAATGATTATTTCACATCAGGGCAGCTGGGAAATGAACGAGCTACCTCCTACTACAAACTGACATGCCAAAATGGTCAACAGTATCTGTGTAAAACCTGAGAAAGCTTTAAAAGGAATTCTAGACACAAAAGAACAGAGTTAAGTATGATTTTTTTGTAGTAGCATTTTAGGGTAGGCTGTGTTTGCTAAAAGCAATGATTCCTTTAAGAGAGGTCTTCCTGATTCAGCAGTAGCATAACAAAAATACATGGTTTTGAAATGGCGGCTTCCTAGGCCATGGTACCAGTGCAAACTCTGGCTCTTTCAGGAGGCTGAGCACTTTAATGGGGTTTGTGGGTAGCATGCTACAAGTTACTTGGCAGCATGGGCCAACTGGATACCAATGTGAGCATGATTCCTACTCAGCAGTCTCAAAGGCAGTGAATGAACCTCTGCCATGTTGGACTGAGAAGAGCCAAAAGGTAAAGCAGTCTTAGTTCTAGTTGCTTAGCATTTTAAGAAGCACTTTTGGACAGAAAAGGATTTCAGATACACAATAGGACAGATTCAGACATAAAAGACCTCTAAACAAGACACAGTGTGTTTAAAAAATATATGAAGGTTTGTGAAAGAGAAGAAAAAAATTAAAGAGACAGTAAATGTAATATAAACAAGTACAGACAATCATAGATGAAAAATAAGCCACATAAAGATGGAATATACACAGAGAGTCTGGATTATGTATATTATTGTGTTTTCTTTGAATTTTTTGACTGTGAAGGAGCTAACTGCAGAGAGAAATTTCATTGCATGGGCTGCTAAGCTAAACCAATTTATATATTTTAAAGGTATCTTGACTTCAAATTTTGGATCTAAGGATTTGCTGCTTTGGAAAAGAGGTTCTTTTGTTTTCACAGAGGAAGAGAGCCTATGAATTCTTTCGAGACTAATGTGGTTTGATGGACCAAAATCCCCCAAAAGCTTGCCGTAAACACCCCCAAAATTACTTTGTCCAAGAAAAAAAGCAGGAGGCAGTTTGGAGAGAACTATGCCCAAATTCCCAAATATTGTTTATAAATGCTTAATTATATTTAAAGGGGATATGCTATAGAGATGGATACTTTGCATTGGTATGGATTGGTCTATTGATAAAAAGTTAAGGTCATTTTGTTATATGTATATTTCTGTTCTTGATAAGTGGATTGTGTTTGTGNAGGACAGATTCAGACATAAAAGACCTCTAAACAAGACACAGTGTGTTTAAAAAATATATGAAGGTTTGTGAAAGAGAAGAAAAAAATTAAAGAGACAGTAAATGTAATATAAACAAGTACAGACAATCATAGATGAAAAATAAGCCACATAAAGATGGAATATACACAGAGAGTCTGGATTATGTATATTATTGTGTTTTCTTTGAATTTTTTGACTGTGAAGGAGCTAACTGCAGAGAGAAATTTCATTGCATGGGCTGCTAAGCTAAACCAATTTATATATTTTAAAGGTATCTTGACTTCAAATTTTGGATCTAAGGATTTGCTGCTTTGGAAAAGAGGTTCTTTTGTTTTCACAGAGGAAGAGAGCCTATGAATTCTTTCGAGACTAATGTGGTTTGATGGACCAAAATCCCCCAAAAGCTTGCCGTAAACACCCCCAAAATTACTTTGTCCAAGAAAAAAAGCAGGAGGCAGTTTGGAGAGAACTATGCCCAAATTCCCAAATATTGTTTATAAATGCTTAATTATATTTAAAGGGGATATGCTATAGAGATGGATACTTTGCATTGGTATGGATTGGTCTATTGATAAAAAGTTAAGGTCATTTTGTTATATGTATATTTCTGTTCTTGATAAGTGGATTGTGTTTGTGRAGCTCATTTAAAATGTAATGTATAATTAAAAATATAGGTTAATAGAGAGTAATTTATAATAGTCAAGCATGTAGTCATGTTAGTTATGTTTTCTAGATATATAAAGATATGTTTCAGTTAGATGGGTATTCTACAGATCTTTCAGAGACCTTCAGAATACAGCATTTAAAATGTTTTAAGAACTTAGAACTTTTCATGACAGTGAGACATATCTGCCCCTGGCAGCACCAATCTACTTCAAGAGCATGATGGGCATCAAGAGTCTCCTCATGGAGTTTGTTAGTCACTTGGGAAAGAAACTGCTCTTGCCCGGACTGCTTGACTGGACTTGCAAGACCCACAGAAAAATGACTGCTGAACTTGCCTAAAGAAGGTGAGACAGTACTTTGGAGTTCCTGCTTCACGAAAGAGTCTTCCAGACATTCTGCAGGATACAGAAAAAAGTGACTGACAGACTGCCAATATAGATGAAACTGTCTTTGAAATTTCCTGCTTCATGGGAAAGCCTGCCAGGTACTATGGGCCTGTAGGCTGAAGATGGATGCCCCAATGATACAGAAGAACTTTGGGTGACTATCCAGGCAGCAATATGTCTCTGTCAATTTTTGAGTTTTGGAAGTTGCTGACAATGCACTTCCTGTTTACTTAAGTAATATTATATCCTTCTTTAGTCTTTGATGAAGTTGAAGAATAGTTATAGTTTTCCTTAGTTAAGATAAAAGATAAAGCATATATCAACATTATAACTGCAATTCTTGTTTGATACCTGTTTTGTTATATTTAATTTTACTATGTTAAAGGTAAAACTTTCCTTTTTATTTAAACAAAAAAGTGGAAATGGTGTGGAAAGTCCTTCTGTATATGTGTTGCTTTTATTGATTAATGAATAAAGAAGCTGCTTTGGCCTGTGATAGGGCAGAATAGAGCTAAGCGAAGGAAACTAAAATGAATGCTGGGAGGAAGAAGGCAGAGTCAGAGAGAAACCGTGTAACCACTAGAAGAAAAAGATGCCAGGTAGCTGTCAAAGAGAAAGATGCAAGCCGCCAGCCAGAACCTTGCCAGTAGGCAACAAACCTGATGGTAAAATATAAAATAATAGAAGTGGGTTAAGATATAAGAGTAAACCAGAAATACACTTAAGCTTTTGGCTAAACAGTATTGTAAATAATATAGTTTCTGAGTGATAATTTTGAGTCAGGATGGTTGGGAAATGAACAAGCAGCCTCCTATTACAATATTTCAGTTAAATTCCATAACTGCCCTAGTACGTGTTGTTGTTAGTCATTGCAGTGTGAAGGACTCCAGAGTGTTTGTGCAGTGTCTTATATTCCTCTATTGCTCATTGCTGACTGCTTGTGAGCCAGCCACTCTGCATACCCTGTTCTCTGACAGAACAGCAGAAATGGAGTACTCTCTCATCATGTCCATTTTTTAGATGAGGAAATTAAGGTTCATTCAAGCTCTTTGTATAATTTGTACAACAAACAACAGGTAAGTTTGCTGCCTAGTTCTGAAGCAACTTCCCAGAAAGCAGAAGAAAGTATTCAAGAGAAGGATTTTTTTTATTATCCTTGTCCTACATTACAGTTATTGTTAAAAGAGAGCACTTATAATTATACTATAAGTTCAAAAGATTAAATAAGAAAAAAATATTAAAAATAAAAAAGAAAGAAGTTGACATGTCTTTTAACAATGTACCTTGCTGACTTCTCTTGGAGACTGAAGTTAAATCTCACCCCCCACACACACACACATCCACTGCAGCCCAGCAGATTCTTTTTCAGTGTTATGGACATATGATTGGAGCAGTTTTCAATCCCCAATCTTCATATGAACCAGTAAATCATCAATGTTCAACTTTATTATTAATACTAGTAGTGGTATTAGCCTTTTAAATGGGCATACAAGCTAATAAGAGCTATTATAACATTCTCATACATCCTTTGTGGCTCCTTCTGCCCTCACTCTCCTTCCCATCCCCCAACCCATTCATGGTGATCTGTTCCTCCCTCCAAACACCCCTTCTGCTTCCATTACATATATTGTTACCGTTTTTCTTTTTTGTCTCCACACTTTTATTATTTTGTGAATGGTTAATCTAGAAAGCCCTATTGTACTGTATTACTGTTATAGGCCTTCTCATTATTTACTAAATACTCCCTTAGCTGTTTTATGGTTACAAGGCTAACCTCCAGGGGTTTAACACTTTTCTGTTTGAAGCCAGGTGTAGTTTCCATTCCAGAATTCTCATGACTTATTTTCTCTCCTCTTGCTAATGTATTCGTTTTCATGCAAATGTTTAACTCGACTTACATGAACTTTGATAGCTTTTTTCAATCTCCTTAGGATTTGATAAATTTTCTTTAAACAAAATTTAATTGTAAATTTTATTTGACTTGGATTTCATAAAATATATAAGGGGCTAATAAGTGTAAGAAACATTCATGGCCATCTTGATTACAGTATGGAGGAAATCCTTTCAACTAGTGTGCACTTAACTGTGCTAACATCAGAGTCCCCTCAGGAAGTCTGGTTTTAAAGAAAAATGACCAACTGGTTCAGTATCATGAGAATGGTTCCCCAAATTCAAAATCCAGGTTAGCTAAAATTCTAATCACTCCCAATAAATTATCCAGATCAGTTGATGAAAATATAACCTTCATGACCTTGCTTACTTTTTTGAATCTCACTTTATTTTTGAACCTTCTTAATAACTGTCTTTCAAGAAGAGAGAAATTGAAATTAACAACACAAGACATTGTCAAAGTCCATGATTTTAATTATGATTGTTGTATATAGAATTTCTCTGGTTGAAGCTATTGAAAATGCTGGTGAGAAGAAAGAGATGTTGGTTGAATTGTTTATTTTTTTATTGGGCTATGAGCTTTTGGCCCAAAATCTCCATTTGAGTGGAACAATCTACCTTATTCAAATGAGAAATCATCTAGGATTATAGCCTCCACTATATAGATGTTATGTAAAGCACATGAATTGCATTTTCACATGGATATCAACAACTGAGAACACAGAAAATATTGAGAATTTTTAGTTGATGTTGAGAACTTCTGTTACCACACATGACATAAATATCATTCTTAAAAATAAATGACTCCACCTCTCCTCCAGTTTCATTTGCTCTCTGAGATCGGAAGCACAGGGTATTGACAGTGACATTACAAGTCACACTACAAGACAAACTCCTGCCTTATGCCTTGCTTCACTGTGCAATGGATCTTTATTCATTCAGTTACACTTATTTAAAAGATCATTCAAAGGTCTTTTTCTGCTGTGGATTCGAATTGTAGGTCTGGCCACAACAGATTGAGCTACCATTTAACTTAGTGAAGTGAAGACTCCATGGCATAAAACTAAGTGATAATTAAAGTGCTGTGTGCTTCAGAACAAAGAGAGACTTAGAGACAGCACACAGGAATATGCCTTGGTTTACTATAATTACTTCCAATGAACATCACCTAGTAAAATGGGCAGCATATTGCTCTAAATTACAGATATTGTATCTTTTCTGGGATAATTTGTGCTTAGCAAGCAATAGAGAAAAGAATATTTATCTTTGACCATTCTATCTCTCTCTCTCTCTCTCTCTCTCTCTCTCTCTCTCTCTCTCTCTCTCT
>LOEQ01003967.1:197014-214670 GCA_001685075.1 Bramus lutescens
GATAGATAGATAGATAGATAGATAGATAGATAGATAGATAGATAGATGTACATATGTGTATATATACACACATGTTAAATTTTAAATTGTTGTATCTATACTTTTAATTTTATAGTTTATAGCTACTATTAATTTTTCACTTCACTATCCTTTGAATGTGTGGAATTTTAAAATGGAAAGCATCTTACTGTTTATTAGTAACATCTATAGAAAGAAAATAGGTATATAATATCCACTTTTTCAGTCATCGAAAATACCTAAACAAACAAAAATGATGAAGCCAGCTAGTTTTCTATTTGGAGAATGTGAGCTCTTGAAAACTTCGGGGATACTTTTGGAGTATGGGGAAGGAGTGTAATAATAGAGGTCATTAGGCAGAAAGCTTAAAGTGCTACCAAGTCTGCATGCTGCAAAGGAAAAGCAACTTCTGCACAACGGCCATGCCAACATGCAC
The DNA here is from genome assembly GCA_001685075.1 of Bramus lutescens. Lineage (NCBI taxonomy): Eukaryota > Metazoa > Chordata > Mammalia > Rodentia > Cricetidae > Bramus > Bramus lutescens. Next base: position 197,469 of record LOEQ01003967.1, read on the forward strand.
AGTGCAAGCACTAACAGAATAGAGGTACCACAACCAGGGAGTGGCCTTGACAACCATGTCCTCTTACCAAAACACCTTAAACCCAATATGCAAAACAGAAAGGTCATTCAGGTTGAGTTATCAAAATAATCAGAAAAGAAAATGTACTCTGCACAAGCATACTTTGAGTGATCTTAAAATTTTATTTATGGCATAAACAGTGCCTCTGAGGGGGTTGTCTTGATGACTCCAGCCTGGAATTTGAGTTCTGATTTCATGCTAAAATTGTGATATTGCAGGGTGTTGAATTGTCACACATAGCATGCTATGCAGATAAGCTTGGGGTCAGGAAATACAAGGAGAGGTTTGGTTTTCATTAGTTGAAGAGAGATCATAGTCTAAACAGAGGTGACGCTTTCCCAGAGTGCCCTGGGGTGGAGTGTAGATAAATGGTTAGAGACAGCTAATGTCTCCCTCCTATCAGATACTACGAAAGTAGCGCCTCTGCTGGTAGATCTAGGAACCACTCATTCCTCTTTACAAGAGTCCATTGCTAAAAATAAGAGTCCTTTGACATAGGATTCTAGGATGATCAGTGACAAGCTTCTCTCTGCGTAGAATGTACTGATCATTCAAATTCAGCATTCACAATAACACTGCACAACGAAACTGCAGAGGAGAGAATCAGTCTGTTCACATGTGGCCTCTTTGGACAGGCATAAAAATGGATCGCCCCCAACAATGTTGGTGTGACTGCATTTGCATAGCAACGTGTTCAAAGGGCTTTCTCTTCAACGAGTTGGTATTATTCTCATGACAATTCTATTATTTAGACTGCACAGTTCTCCTCTTTTCATGAGGCAAATTATGAAATCAAGCAAAGAAAGGTTACTCTGAGAAGCCAATCAACAGGAAGAAAAGCAATCCTTTGTTACAGGTCCCAGCACACTCCAGAACTCAGCACATTTTCCTCAACCAGAAAACTTTATTTCTCTAAATTCCATGTGTTTAACAACTGCACTGTAAACTGCCTCAAGGTTCGTTGAAAGACATGCAGACTTCTGTATTTTTTTTCTTTCCTTTTTAAGGCATTTTGATCAAATTGGAAAGGGAATAATAGCTTATGAAAATGCTGGATTAAATCACATATAACAGAAAAGCCTTTCATTGTTAATTAACTAGAATGTGAGGTGATTCCTAGAGTGTTTTGGCTACTACTGTCTGAACCATTATTTTGGGTTTTTTTTTTTTAGCCATCATTTATGTTCTTTAATTGTTTGGCTGTACCATAAATTCTTCTAGAGAAGAAATGCCAATTTACACTTGTGTTCTTAAATACTCACCCTCAAACATAGTTGGTCACTAAAAATAAATTCATGCTGATGACATTTGCACAGAAGAGGATTTTATATATGCATATAACAGGGAGTCAATGGCTTCCAAATGAATAAAAAATTGCTGAAAGCATAATTTCTTTCAGGCTGTTAAATGTACCGTGCGAGGTAAGCACGGTTTACCATCTGCTGTACTGGGGCATTTTATATCATGTTTCATACAGGAAGTGCCACTGTAATACTAACTTCCTGATGTTTTCCTCCATCACAGTATGTATATTTTAATCTATATGAAGTCCATTCATCCAGTAAACACTAATCTCCTTTCATATGTCCAACACTGGATCTGAGCACAGCACATAAAGCTTTGCATAGACTTGGCCTAGACATAAGAAACTGTGCTTTGTAGTTAATTTAAAACACCCACATTCCTGTGTTTCTAACACTTCTTATTTCTCATTTGGCCTCATCATCTCTTGTATTTGTTTGCCTAGTTTGGTACCTCTGGTTACAATGGGAGGCTTCTATTGAGTGCTCACTGAGTAACTGGGAAAACACTGTGTTTTCTCCTGAAACCGCCTTATTGAACTTCATTAAGCCTCAGAGCAGATCAATAGGTAGCTATTATTTTAAGGTTCATTTTCTATTTCAGAAAGTAATGAGATGATTCACATATTATCCAGTGACCCGGGTTTGTCGTCTCCCATTCTATTTTTTTCTACATTACAGCAACGTTGTCAGAATCTAAATTATTTTTTAACTGATGAAGGTTTCATGCCATTCATTTTCTTCATCCGTGGGTCATCCGTGGCCTGTGTATGTGAATCAAGAGGAACATACAGAGAACATAGGATGGGTGTGAGGGAGGGTCTGAGATAATATCCAGGTGGCCGGAGAAAGTGAAGGCATTTAATAGACATAGAAAAGCCTGGGAAAGGATGCTGCATCTTTCTGTCTATAGGGCTGTCACACGGGGACAGAACTACAAGTGTATGATCCGTGGATAAAACGAAGGGCAAGTTACAAGTCCAACGAAAACATTTCGAGCTTGGGAGGGGAAGCTGTTTCTAATCGAATGATTGGAGAAGAAAAAGACTAATTCAGAAGGAGGAGAATCCAGTTTGTGGAGACATTCCCAGGTGTCAGGGTGAGGAGCCTCTACATGAGGGAGATGGGTGAAACTCTATCATACAGCTCCCAAGACCAACAGCAAAGGGAGCCGCTGGCTTAGGAGCCCCCAGGACTAGATATACTAAACAGCAGATGTCGCTGTTTCATAGAGAGAGAAGGAACGGATCTTTCAGGACTCAGGATTCGGGTCTAGACCACTTACTTCCTAGGGAAGGAAGTTTCTGAAAACTGTTGAGGGTTACTGTCTAAGAAACAGACAATAAGAGACCCAGCGTGTCAAGCATTTTGTTATAAAACTCATAGGACTTGTTGTTATGCCGGGATTCAGTCCCACACTGAAGCAGAAGATAGCACTAGCTCTTTGAATCACGTTTAAATTTTGGGGAAGGCTGAAAACTCCATTTCCTAGAAGTAGCCAGGGGTACAGAGGTGAACGGATACACTTAGAACACACATACCCAAACACACCCAGACACACATCACGTGCACACTGCAAGCTGATGTTCATTTTATCCTGACTTCTGACACATCTCCCCTACCCCATGGGCTGTAACTCGAGCTCTGTAACATAAAGGACATGAATGCATAAAGATGATTGCTACATTACCAATCACTATCAAAATCCGCTAAACCTGGTACTGAAGTGACTGTTCACCCCAGAGAAAGTCACAGGGCCATGACATGACATGGGAAGGCAAACTTTGTTGATGCCCTTTCTAGTGTCCTTTGTCCCTCTGCTGTCTTCAGAGTTCAGGGAGTCCTACTGGAGAACATAGGGCCCGCCCCTCTCTGACCTGTTTCTCTGGGGACCTTGCTTCAAAGACAGAGAAAAGGGCAGATAGGGTCCCTCTATCTGCCCTGGTCTTCGGTGATGAACTCTATCAACAATGGCTTCCTAAGAATCTATAAACGTGTAACTCCTGTTTGTGTTCTCTTAAGGGACTCATGCCCTCCGAGGAAGTGAAAATACAGACAAATGACCCTCATAAAATGTGGAATGCATCCTAAAAATAAAGCAGAGAGCCATGTTTCTAAAGAAAAGTGGGGTGGAACAATCGGAACAAACATAGAAAGCTCTCTGGAGCATACGGAATTTCAAACAGGCTACCGAAGGGTGGGCAAAATTTGAGTACGCAGAAAAGATCGGAGAATGACATTCTAAAAGAAGCCGTAGCGTACGTGCATGCACAGAGCAGGCATTTCGGGTTATTATTTTGGTTAGCTGAAATGCTAAGTTTCATAAAGGAACAAGACAAAAGCAAAGTCACAGTCATGATCTTGCTTTGTGTGTGAGGGTAGACGACAATTTTTAAGAGAGAAAGGGATGGTGGCTTTTGCTATAGCAAGATGGGTCATCTGTTGCCAGGGAAGAAAATGGGCAGCCCTGGGCTTCCTTAATCTTGTGGAAATCTCTAATAGCTATTAAGGAGATTTCAGCCACAGCGAGAATAGAGCACTGAAGAGAGAGCCCAGCAGGCTGAGGTCAGAGAGCACAGATTATGTCGTGGCTGCCAGGATGGTACTGTAATTAGCAGTTCTGGAGTGGAAACACAGAAGGCAGAAGGAGGCCCCATCTCAGTGCTAGGAATGCACGTGGTAAAGGACCCAGAGAATAGAGAAGGCTGGGGCTCTGGGTAGAAAGAGAGTGAAATTGAAAATGGTTAAACATCAGCTCTTATCGAGGTGGGAAAAATGAATGTTATTTACGTACACGATGTTGAGTATTGGCCACCTTCTGAGCGTCAGTGTGTGCTGGTCACATGCCCGACAATTAATTTTATTGGCTCATGTGATTCATTTATAAACAAGGACCTTGGTAGTAGGAATGAGATTGATGTGACGGGATGAGCCAAGGGTAGGATTCTAACCCAGACCCGCCAAGCTGAGAGAATACAGTTCTGGGTATTTCCTTCTGAATGGCAGGATGAAGGAAGATAAGGAAATACTTGATCTCTTTGGTAGAAACCTGGCATACCTGGTGGTTTTTAAGCTGAATTTGTTTTATACCATAAAGATTCTCATGTTGGAATCTTGGTCCCAGGGTGGGGATGCTTAAGGGTATGAGACCATGAAAGGAAGGAACCTAGCGGGCGTTGCATAGGTCATGGAAGACAACACCCTTGGAGGAGGCTAAGGTGGATTTTGTGGGATCATAAATTATTTCCTAAAATCAGGTTGTTAGGAAAGAATAAGCCTGGCCCCTTTCCTGCCTCTGGTTTCCCATCCACAACGTGATTTTTCTTCCAGATTTTGCAGGTCCTCTGCACTGAGGCTTTCACTGGAGTCGCACTGTTGTTGGCACAGGTTCTTCTCCTGCCTCAAATATAAGGAAAGTAAACCTTACTTAATTCTAAAGGAGAACTATGTAGTCAGAGAAAACATACAAATACAGGAAGAACAAAGAATGTAGTATAATGACAGTCAAGGGGATCTCACCTATTATTTTGAGAATTCCCGCTTCATATTTTACTTGTTTGGGTAACAGGTTTTTCCAAAAATTAATGTCACATAAAATTATCAATCCTAAAACCAGAATGGCTTTCTAAGAAACACAAGGCAGTGTCCAGAATCACTGTTAGTGTTTGTGATTCTCTGAAATAAACGTCACCCTGGCCAGCAAAGAGCTCCTAGAATCTGTCTGCGAAAGCCCATCTCGGGAACCACCTCCTAGTGGGAGCACTGCAGCACTGGGGGGCGTCAAATTGAAAAGCCTCATGGGTAGAGGATTGAAGGCAGGGTGGGGAGAGGTGGAAGGTAGGAGTAGAGCAGAAGTGATTATCGAAGCTGGAACACCCTGTGACACTGCCTGGACTTCAGTCTCCCAGGCTTGTCACATAAGAGCCATGTAATTTACAATACATTGCCTCCCTGGGTGTCAGCTTTCACACTCCCACAAAACTGGACTAGATACCTTTCCTATCTGCTGCACGGTGTTTGCCATACAAGAAATAGTGCTGAAACTGTTCCTAATGAAAAAAAACTAGTCATGGCTGTTAGCTAAACAATGGGTCATAGAGAAAGGAAAGAATCTAACAAAAGGAGTTCATTTTAAAATTCGGATTGCTCTGTATGAAGTTATCACGGTCGTCATTGTCGTAGGCTTTCTTTTGTAAATTAGAAAGAGAATAAAAGAAAGGTTATATAATAAGCATAAAAGCAGTATCAAGTGAAATAAAAAGAAAATATCAAGTGAAAACCCATAGGGAAAGAAGCAATTACTACTTTTTTTTCTTATGTATCATCTGCAATCGACAATGTTACTTTTAATAAGCAACATCAAGGATCCTGGCTGGACAGATTACTCTGAAAACGAAGAGAAATGAAGATGTTGTTTTAAGGATCATTTGTATGTTTGTTTCCTGCTCTTCTCCAAGTCGTAAGTTGAAAATGCTCATAGATTTAGAATAAGGTATTTGTATTCATTTAGTGTTATAACCATAAATTTATAACACTGAATGTTAGCATAAACGTTCTCTACTTAAAGACACCTGTTTCTATTTTTTTCTCTACATTCTCACATCCATAAATAAACACGTACCATAACATATTGTAATCATAGCGCATGGAGTCATTTCCTGTTTTTATTTGGTATTTTTTTACACCTCCTCCTAGTCTCCATGTATGATTTTCATGGCTTTCTAGTAATATTTTATCAATCACTGTGATTTTATTTGCCTATTTCCCAACAGTGAATATTATAGATCCTCCCACATTTTTTTTTAAGTTTGGACCAAAATCACCACCATAAAATCCAGAAAAGGTTTTGGAGATAATGTTGTCTTGTCTCTAAAATGTATTGCCATGACAGTTTTCTTCAAAGTGGCTCTACAAATTTCCTTGGCTCTTCTCTCGATGGTTTCTTGAATCTCTTGCCTGAATTCTGAAGATTCCCTACTACTCTGTTGATTTGTGATTCCCTGATGATTTGCAGGTCAGAACATTCCAGTGGAGATGCTTATTTTCATGACTCTCCCTGGAGCTCTGGAATTAGTAAATACATGCAACCTTTCGAAATATGAAATTTTTTTGTCACTGAGTGTTCTTCACATGTTTTGAATCTAAAACAACTATTGACTTTTGCAACATTCACCCAAATGCCAAGTATTATGGTTGGAGACGAGAAACAGAAAATAATTCTACAGATCTTTTCTCTTCTGCCCCTGCTTATTCATAGGAAAATAGCTTCAGGCATCAGTACAGCCTTGTCCAAGGGTTCTGAGGCCCTAGGACCCCAATGCAAGATTCTGCTCATGGCATTAAGTCATTGGGATCACCACAGAGTCTGGACAACAGATTGCATTGCTGACCAGAATCAAATCCAGAATCAAATCTTCAATGGGCCAGTTCGTTTGCTTGCTATGGCAACAAAACCTAATTTAGCATTCAGTTATTCAGTCACATATTTAGCAGATAACATGCAAACAGTACAATCTGTTGAACTGAAACTATATGTCCCATCACTGAGAAACCTTAAGCCATTGTACACATGAATACTTCTAGGGCCTATTGTTTCAAGACTAAAATAATTCTTCATATCTTAGACCAGAAAAGGGATGCTATCACCACTCTTACTGAGTATTTGTACTACCTCAATTTAAATATATATGTTATAATATATTTAAATATATACGTTATAATATATTTAATTTTAATTTGTACATATAAACAAAGTATATATACATATAGTGTATATATAATATATATGATATAGGTGACTGCACAGCAAATAGAGTGTCATATCTGTCACTAGATATGAAGTTTGGGGAAAGAAAAGAAATTTGATATACTTTAGTTCATTTCATAGAAGAACTAGAGAACATGGCTGCCCCAAAAGGACTAAGGCTTTTCTGCCATGACACTCCCTGAGTTCTTCCCTGTCCTACATCAGTCATTCTGAATGTGACTGTGCTCCCTCATGGCCCATTTAACAGTGTGATCAATCACACTGTTTCCAAAGTGCTGTAATTTCAGACATATTTCAACCCAGACCTAAGAGCTCCCATATACTTTGGCCTTCTAGGGAAAATACTTCATAGACTTAGTAACCCAATATGTTTAGTAACCCCTGTGGGGCAGTATTTTACTGGCCTCTATGGGCAAAACTATACCAAACTATACCTGTATCCTTTGTTTTTCTGTTTGTAAAAAGGTTTATACTTTAACTGAATACCACTTATACAGCTATACAAAAAAACTATCATTTTTTTCATTCAAGAATCTATTTTGAGTCTAAGATAAAACTGAATACGTAGGCATTGAAGAAATCTTGGAACTGAAAAAGAACTGGGCCGACTTTGCTTGATTAAAGCCAACTTATAGTTTGTCTTGCCACCAATAGAGAGCTGTGAATATTATCTCCTGTTGCTCATGTTTCAACATCCAGAAATGTTTTGAACTGATCATAACACTCACTTCCTGTGAGTTCTCCCATAAGCTATGATACAGACAATCTGGATACATACTTGCTTAGGATAACAGTCTGGATAACTTTCCATTTTGATTTCTGGGATTTTTATCATTTTTTAAAATATTTTTTTTACATCAAGACAATGCTACTAAGTGACCACCAATCAAAACAGAGAAGATATTTTCAGAGCAACAATTTTTGTTTTTAGTAGTAAGAATGAATTTGAATTTTTGTATATTTTATACTTTCTCTCTCAAAACAAAACATACATAGTAGAAATAGCCAGAATTAGAGTACAAGAATGCTAACTGACCTACCAAATTATTAAAGCCAGAATAAGATCTGATGGGCTTGCCAAGTCCATTTTCTGTTACATGGTAGCCTCTTAAATAAGGAACATGCAAGCTGGAGCCAGTTAGTCCAACTCATTTCTGTACATCAAGGAAAAACTAATAGTTTCTTGTAAGGAATATACCCCCCTTTCTGCTTTCTTTGATATTGACTGCATGCCTGAATATAGAAAATTTACCTCAGTAGTTTTTGAAAAGAACTTTCCTCCAACATGTAACAATATCAAAAAGCCTCAAGTTTGGGTGATAGACTCTGACTGTGTTTTGATAAAAGCATCATGTTGCTAAACTTTTAGGCAAGCGCTTTGTAGTTTGTTTCAGTTCAGAATACCTAGTCATGGAGTATTATCATGTCAAGAGACATTCTCTGAATATATGCTCCTCTGCCTTCCAGGCCCTCTCCAAATGCTCCAAATAAACTGCTTCCAAATGCAGGTCATAGACAGATCCCGCAGTCAAGGCCATCTGACTTAATCGTTGACAAATTCCGCATAGATATTGATATCTACTTTCCTCACCCCGGCGCACGTCCTCTTGCTCTCTGGGACGTTAAACCTGTTCCCAGTATCGCATATTTTCTTTTGGCTGTTCTTGCTGCATTTGGAACGAAGCTAACTCTGCACTGGCCTTAGAACTGCCTATAGGGATTAACGCAGAGGGAAGAGAAACCTGCCCAAACAGGATGATGACAGCTCCCTCCAGCCTACTAACTATAAGGCAAGGTCTCTTGGCATCCACTTTTCAAACTCAAAGTACAAAGTGCTGACCTCTAGTCAACGACTGATTCTTTTAGAGAAGTTACCTGTTCTTGACCGTCTCTTTTTTTTTTGCCGGCCAAGGTAGAGGATACAATTTCATTCTTTTGGAAACGCTCTCTGAGGAATTCTTTCATACTCTCCATCCTTTCAAGCATCCTGTCTTTGGCTCTGGACCAGTCCAAAAACAGTGTGGTGCCAGGCAATTGGATATGCACAGTTTAGCAACCACACCACTCGGCTACTCGTCAGCTGCTAAGTCTTCTCAGTTTACTTGTTACTAAAACTTTCAAATCCTGTGTTGCCTTGGTCTCAGCAGACATGAAGAAATGATTTGGGCAGACAGGAAATCCAGTGTTCAGATAAAAGGTATCAGAACTGAACAGGGGATGACCTGCTTATAAATACAGATACTTCTGATAAAGTTATGTCATCATAATGTTAAAAATATCCCGAGTCAAAATGCCTTTAATAAGCAACCTATTGAATATCAGAGCTTAGGAAGACTGGAGTGTTGATGGCTTCTCTGTGTAAACTCATGCTTGAGTGGAAATTGTGGTTGTCTGTGGATGCTCAGCATCTTGAGAGCATATCTCACTGTACATTGTTAACCTGGGAGAAGATTAAACTCCAAACCTCAATGCATTGTCTCCACTGAAGTGTGTGATTTTCTCATGACCGTAAAGCCAAAATGTCTTAGTTGAACCATTTTAAGCCAAAGACCATCTGGCCCGTATCTATTCTAAATTTCCAATGAATTAGAGGGTGATCTCAGGGGCCTACTGACAATAACACAAAGAGGGCTATCATTATTTTTTTTCTTAAAAAAAAAGATTCATTATATATCCTTGACTAGCCTGTAACTCTCTACATTGACCAGACTAGCTTTAAATTCACAGATCTCCTTGTGCGGTCATCAAAGTCGAGATGTTCCTGCTTGCAGCATCCCCCCTCCCCCTGCCCACACTGGTTACACCGACCTGCATCACCACACCCAGTCTAGGGTTGTCACTTTTTAAAACAAACTAATAAAGATAATTCAGGAATAGTAACAAAACATTTCCTATTCTCGGTATCTTATCACACAGTCAAAAAGAAGGATGTCACTTGTCTTGACAGTAGTGTGTTAATGATAAAAATACACCCACCTTTGAGATTTGGAACTTAACTCAACAAGTCACAATCAGTATGCATGTGCCAATTTATATAATCAAATTAGACATATGTACTCCTTTTAGTTTATGAAATTTGGAGAGATAACGCAACAGCCAAGAATACTGATTTTTCTTCCAGAGGACCAGATTCACTTCCCAGCACCAACATAGCAGCTAACAACCATGATCTTATGCCCTCTTCTGGAATCCACAGGCAATTGCGTGCATGTGGTACACAGATGTCTATGTAGGCAAAACAATCCTACCCATGAAATAAAAATAAACAGATCTTCTTCAAAAAAAAGTTTGTAGCTCTATACAATACCAAGAATCCACCAATTTAGAAGTAATGCAATCTTAACTTTTGATTATGCTTTGTGGGTGTCCTGGTGTCGAGTAGAGGACCCTGGTCTGGTGTGAGCGAAGTTGGCCAAGACTAAGAGTTAGATGTACATTCAGTTGACCCCCGAATGTACTGCTTTGCCATAAAGGCACCTTCCAAACGGGTTTCTCAATATGCTTTTCTCAAGAACCTATAAGACAATCTGAGATCTCCAAATACAGCGCCCACATGATTGCTACTTTTTATATATCTTAACTCTAAAAAAAATAATCTTAACACAAAATTAAAGACACTGTGCTTAAGATATCATTTGGATCAATGTGTGATATCCATTTATGGCCCTACATTTTTAGAGACCAAACTTAGGTATTGGAAATAATGCAAAGTACAGAGCAGATATTCTTTATTGGCAAAGAAAAAAATTTTAACATAGGAAATTTTGAGTCAGATGGTTTAGTTTTTTTTTTAATTGAGTTCTCTGTGAAACCTCTGGTGTTTTCGTATTATTTAGAAAGAAATTAGGAAACAGTTCTCTTCAAGAGGGATACTTCTTACTCCAGTGTAACCTTCATAATTTTCCAATGACATCGTGAAGCAACGGTGTTAGACGGTCTGGGAATAAACGATACTCATTTTGAGCCTCACCTACTTGTAAGCCAAATGAAATTGCCAGCCGTTTAGCTGTAATAGAGAAGAAATGACAGCCCAAGGAATTTCTTCTCGAATTTCTTCCAACTGTCAGAGAGCCCAAACCACAAAGAGGCCCTGACACAACAGCAGGAGAGGAGGGAGAGCTGACAAACTTCCAATAGCTGTCAAAAAACTTCCAGCCTTTCTGAAAAGTTTTGCTCATGTCCACCCCATCAGCATGAGGGAGTAAATGAAAGTTGTGTTTAGAAGACAGCACAACAACCAGTCAATTATGTGAGGGAGTGGACCTAGATCCTTTGATTGACTCAACCTTTTACTTTCAGTTTGTTATTTTAGTCTATTTGATTGGTCACAGTTGTGACATGGGTACATTCATTCAATGGCATCCATGTGGCATTTGATCACCACAAACAGTTTTCTAACCAAATCAATCCTGAAGAGTCTAAGAATATATAATACAAAGACTTTTAGCCTATAGAAGGGCTTGTTAATTTCTGAAAAGTATTTTTGCTTTGCGCTGTCACAGAGAAACAGTACAGATGAAGCCAACATAAAGATGGTGCTAAATATGGGATCCAGGCAAATGCAAACCAGTTTAATTTAAATGTTGTAGGTAGAAGGAATGAGAATACAGACATTCATGTTGAGCATGGTGAATATAGCCTATAATACTGTTATTATAAAACTGTACTTTGGAATATTTCAATGGCTAAAATACTGATCAGAAGAATATAAACTTTAAAAGCATTACTATATAGAAGCATATTTCCTCCATGACACCACTTTGATGATGCGTGATTTTGGTTAAAGTAAAAAAATGACAGTTATATATCTGTTACAAATAAAATTAATATGGTTTAATGCAAAAGAATTTCATATATATAATCAAAATATTCGACTTTCTTCCACATCCTTTGCTTTCTGTGTACTTGATATAGGATTCTCCTCTGTGTGCTGTGAATATGTTTTATTGTCATTGGTTAACAAAGAAGCGGCTTTTGGCCAATGGCTTAACACAATATAGTCAGGCTGGAAGAGATATAATGAGAGAGTAGGCAGAGTCAGTGGGAAGCCATGTAGCCACCGCAAGAGACAGAAGAGCCCATCAGAACATGGCCGATAGGGCAAAGTTTGTGGTGATGCACAGATTAATGGAGATAGATTAGTTTAGGATATAAAAGCTAGACATATGCTTAAGCTATTGGCCAAACAGTATTGCAAATAGTGTGATTATTTCAGGTCTGGGAAGCTGGGAAACGAACAAGCAGCCTCCATCACCAGGTACTTGAATCCATCTGTTAGCAATCTGTTTCAACATTGGAAGTTTCTTAACCTGGAGGATAATTAAAAATAATGTCTCATAGATTAGATGAAAACAAGAATCATTACATGTCAATAAATACTGTTATCAATTCTATAGTGATATATATTGCAACGATTAAACATAGCATAAAGTTTGTAAGGATTCAACAAAAATAATTCTTTAAAAAGCTTATAATGTGAAGGGCTAAATTAAACCATTAATCTTTACAGTGTCTTGTGAGATGCAATCATTCACGCTAGGTAGGTGGAAGATACCTGAGAATCATTAAAGGTTATTGTGCCATCCAAGAACATTTACTAGAAATTTATGGCAAAAATCTTCTAACTTCAATGTCAAATGCTACATTATGGCATTAAATTAATGATGACATTCTCTGAGAGTCTTGTGGATTTTCAGGAAACCTGGGAAATTTTAGCTGTCAATTAATATCAAAATTTATCACTATAGAAACTTTAAGTTTCTGTTAAATGTGGAGTGAGTACTTCACAAAGAGATTTCAGATCTGAAAATGTAGGGACTTGCCTGGTTGATATGTACCTGAGACAATCGATTTACAAAAACTGAAAGGTTGTTTGACCTCATCATTTTGGGATTTTCAATCCGGGATGAGTTAGCATCACTGCTTGGGGTCTGAGAGCATGATGCATGCAATAGGAGCGCACAAGGATCGAAGCCAGGGAGGAGAGAAGGGGCCGAGATCTCATCATCTATCTCCTCTCGGGGCACAACTCCAAGAACCCAAAGACATCCTACTAGGATTCACCTTTTAATAGCACCAGTCTGGGGAGGCATTTAGGACATGGGCCTGTAACAGACTTTTCAGCTTTCGAAGCTAATGCGTATTTAGTGGAAGCTTTAGAACGGTTCAAGTGCCAAGACCTCTTTCTCTGCAAATAACACTGCATTTCGTCCCGCCAGTGCAAAATCCTTTAACTTTCCGCTGTCCTTCTGCTAGAACATTATCCCTTAGGAGATCCATGCTGCCGGATCATGGATGACCATTTCTGCGGAATAGGTATCAGGTGCCACGAAACTGCCAGGTGTGGAGGCACACACCTTTAATCCTAACACACAGGAGGCAGAAGCAGGCAGATCTCTGTGTGCTCAAGGCCAGCCAGCCTGGTCTGCACAGCAAGTTCCAGACCAGCTACAGACACTTAGTGAAAGAAAAAAAAAACAACAATTAAACAAAAAAAGTATTCAAGGTAAGCAGATAAAAGGGAGATGCAAAGTTGTTCCTATCATGGTAAGAGTCTGGAGTGGCTCCTTATACTCAGTTAGAGGACTGTAAACATCGCATTTCAAACTGGGGATCATGCGCCAAGTGTACCACATGCCTTTGAGGATGTTACTGAAATTTATAGTATCTGGTTTTAGATTTTGGATTTCTGCCCATCACTGTCTAGTCTCAAATTGTAGGACTGTGCCACCATCTTACTAAGCAGACAAAACATGGGAAATTGTCATTTAACCACACATTAGCTCTATCTGTGTACCTTTAAGGAGAAATGGTCCCCCAGTCACTTTAACAAGGCCAGGTAAATATTCATATCAAAATATGACAAGGACAAAATAATAAAGAAGTACAGACTAATTTATGTTTGAGCATAATAATAAAAATCTTAAACTATAAGCAAAATAAAGGAACAATTTTATTTTAAAAACGATTGTTACTTAGTTATGTTTAGGATAGAGAAAATAAATTTCTCTCAAAAATGGAGAAATTGGGACTGGGGAGATACTGGGGACAGTGGTAAAGTGTTGGGTATTTAAAATTAAAAACCTGGGTTTAGATCACTAGCACCCATATAAAAGCTTGCCATAGGAGCCTGCGTCTGTCACCCCAGCAGTTAGAAACAGACACAGGTGAATCCTAGGGGTTTCATGGCCAGCCATCTAGACAAAAAGATGAACTCTAGGTACAGCTAAACATCATAAAGCAAAATAAAAGTAACAATAACATTTAGTAAAAATAAAAAACAAAATTATTAAAGTGTTCAAAGAAAAAAACATCATTACTTTTCAATAATACCATTTATACAAAAGATTTAAAGGGAATTATTGGAATTAGTAGGATAGTTTAGTGAGTTTGGGGGGCACAAAACTTAAAAATTAACTGTATTTTTATATAATACCAAAAATTAAAGAATTTGATAGTGAAACTTTTAAGATAGGTCCCCAAAACAGAAACATAAAATATTTACAAGTTAACATAGATGAACAAATTTTTCTTGGAGAAAAATCTGAAAGCTTATAAAAGACCTAAAGAAATGTAGATAATAAAAGTATTGATTTTAATCAAATGACTCGTTAAAATAAAGATTTTAATTATCTCCAAATTTGTACAAGTTTTATACAATTTCAAAAGACATCTCATTTTATATCCCTTTGTGGCTTATATAAAATCAACCTATGATAGTTAAAATGTTCTCAGAAGAGAAAATATGAATATTTATTATCAAGCTTCAAGTTTTATTCAAATTAACTCAGTGTGTCATTAATCATGGAAAGACAGATAAACCAATATAAAAGAAAAGCAACTCCATTATTTCTAGATGTTTATGATATGCAACAGAGGCCATATAGCAGATAAAAGAAGATGCTCTATAGATACTCTATTAGCCCAGTTAATTGTCCATATTCCTATGGGTGATAGAATTACATTCTTATACCGTACTGTAAAAAATTGTCCTTTTATTAATAATTTCACAGAAAAATGATATAGCTTTTCTTGAGACAAACCCTCACTATTTAGCCCTGTCTAGTCAAAATTTTGATATGTAGTCTAGGGCTTTCCTCAAATTCAAAGAGGTCTACTGGATTCTGCCTCCAGATTGCTGAGATTAAAGATATGGACCACCACACCTGGATAAAGTATAGAATTTATAATGGAAGAATATTCTTGACTTTAGAGACAGCAAGAGCACAATTAAAAAATAAACAAAGGGCAGGTGAAGTAACTCAGTGATAGCCTTTTGCCCAGCCAGCCTACCAAAGGTACTGAGTTTAATTCCCAGGAACGAAAACAATTCCAGTCCAAACCAAACCAAAATCCCCACAAAATTACAACAACAACAACAACAACAACAACAAACCCTGATAGATTCGTTTACTGTAATGCTGGCTAGTTTTATGTCAGTTTGGCACAAACTAGGATCATCTGGGGAGAAGGGATTTTAATTGAGACAATGCTTCCATAGGATTGGCCTGTGGACAAGTCTGTAAGGCATTTTCTTGACCCCTGAGTGAGGCGGTAGGGTACAGCCCTAGGCAGATGGTCCAGGCTGTGTAAAAAAGCAGGCTGAGCAAACCATGAAGAGCAAGTCAGTAAATAGCACCCCTCCATGGCCTCTGCATCAGCTCCTGCCTCCAGCCAGGCTCCTGCCTTGAGTTGTGCTCAGACTTCATTGAATGATGGGCTACAGTGTGAAAGATAAAAATGAATTGTTTCTTCTGCAAGTTTCTTTTGGTCATGGTGTTTCATCCCAGCAACGGAAATGCTGACTGAGACACTATATGACCCATGGTGGGGGTCACCGTAGCAAGAGGAACTGTGCTAAAGGGTTGCAGCATCCGGAAGGTTGAGAACCACTGCTGTAGTGACCATTAGGAAACGATTAATGACTGGACACTTCTAGATGCCACTCCAGCGACCAGACTGGCAAACCTGGTATCCAGCTCAGTTCCTCACAGGGTCATAGTGGCCCTGAAAATCATTTAAAATTTTTAGTTATTTTCATTTTGGTATCATTAGGAAGAGGAGAAAAGACATTAAGAACGTCCTTTATATCAATCTTGTGTTGCTATCATATGGAGGGACTTAAGTAACTAATACGCCTGTGAGAAGCATTGAGAAGCAGCAGTCACACTCAGAGGTTGAGGTAGTAACAGAAACCTACACTGTAAATACAGACACGCAATCTATTTTACCCTCTTCTAGTTATCAGACACCTACACAAACCCAGCTAGAGAGTCAGAGCTTTCAAAAAAATCAGCTCATAATCTTGAAGGCCATGGATGACCTCATCTAGGCAATGGCTTTATCCTAACCGCACAGCAGAATTATCAACTCAGTCAAAGTTAGTGGAAGTCTAGTAATATACAGCTCAGTAGATTTTTTAAAAAATGTTTTTAATTGATGTAAGTTTTAATCACTTCTCCTCCTTCCCTCCTTCCAGTCCCTCCCAGTGGTCACTCGTGAGTCCCCCCATACTCCCCACGTATAAGTTGATAGCCTCTTTTTCTTTGATTATATTTGTTACATTGTGCATATGTGTGTATATGCATGCATAAATGTGTGTATGTAGAACCTGGTGAGTCTAGTTTTGTTGTTTGTGTATATGTTTTCAAGGCTGACCACTCTGCTTTGAGCAAACAGTGAGAAGGTGCATCTCTGGGAGAGGAATTCTCATTTTTCCAGCCACCGTTATTTGTTTCCAGTTCTATTTCTAGGCACAGGATCCTGGGAAATTTACTCTCTTCAATGATAACGTGTCTATTGATACTGCTATTGCTCTGGTCTTGTTGATGCAGTCATTTCTAGAAGAGACAGTATCAAATAGTGACTGTTTTCAAAGTGTCAATTAGAAAGACCAGAAACTAAAGAAAGTAAAATTAGAGTGATTATTTAATATTTTTCCCTTATTTTCATTTTCTTTATTATTATTAAAATTTTCCACCTCCTCCACTCCTCCTATTTTCCTCCCCCTCCCCTCATTCTCCCTCCCCCTCCCTTTCCAGTCCAAATAGCAGTCAGGGTTCCCTGCCCTGTGGG
>LOEQ01003968.1:0-10195 GCA_001685075.1 Bramus lutescens
GGGAAGTAGAAAAAGACAAGATTTCCTGAGTAAATTGGGAGCATGGGAACCATGAGAGAGGGTTGAAGGGGAGGGGAGAGCAAGAAAGGGAGCAGAGAAAAATGTAGAGCTCAATAAAATCAATTAAAAAAGGAAAAATAGCCATTTCAAGCTATAAATTAAAACTGTTAAGACTGCCAAATAACAAAAAGGCCTAAGCCCTCACACTAGCAGCTTAACTGTCTGACGCTATTTTTACCCATGAAATATATCACTTCCTATCATTTTAAAAACGATACTGAAAAAATGAGTCCTAATACAACAAGAATCACTGCCTGAGAATTCAACACACAAACATCCCTTCCCTGCCCTATAACCACATAATGAACAGGTTTTCTAGGTTCAGGAGATTCCCCCTCACTGCCTTATAGAATAAAACCTAAGGAGATGCCATCCTGTTAGGCCAAATGGAAGCAGTCGTGCAAACCAGGAACACCCTGCATGAAAAGGATAACTCCCTTTGTTCGCTGCTGCATTTACACAAGATCCAGGTACAGCACACAGCCAGAAGGCATAGGTAAAGGAGGAGGATGTGAGAGTGACAGGAAACTCCTGACTTTTTTCTTTTTAATATAATCGTGAGGCTCCTTCGGCCCTAAGCCTACAAATCAGCTTGCTTCCCAGGAAACTTAAGATTTCTCGTCCTCCTGAGAGTGGTTCCAGAAAAGGTGAGAAAAGCAATTAGACCAAGTGTCTGCCAGGATGGCACAGGCTGAGACTTCGTTTTGACTTTTCCTTTTAAGTTTCCAAAAGCCACAACACACACACACACACACACCATAAAAATGATAAGAAGCAAAAACTAGGTAAGGACCCTAGAAGTATTCTGATCTGTGTGTAAACTGGACCTGCAGTGAGAGCCCTAGACGAGCTCTGGTCTGTGTGGAAACTGGACCAACAGGACCATGTTTTAGATGCCTGGCCCCAATCAACAGGGCTGTGTGGACAACGGTGTGGAGAAGGTTGTAGTTGATGAAGGTACAGTCTCATGTCTGTCCCTTCTCTCCACTCTGCTGCCTCTGCCCCATGACAAGAGCTGTTCCACCCATCCCAATGCACCCTAAAACTGAGAGCGGAACAAATCTTTCTGCCCTTGATGGTGAATGTCACTAACACGAGAAGGAAAGAGGACCTGAGAAATTCGTGATGATAAGAAAGAAGGGAGGGAGGACAAAGGGGAATAAGCATTAAAAACAGGAACTGGAACTGGGGGCGAGAAAGGGTAATGGGTGAATGTGGTATATATACGCATGAAAATGTACAATGAAGCCCAATATTACATATTAATTAGTACATATTAATAAAGAGCATTAAAAAACCAGAAAAATGACAATCAAATTCTTTCCATATACTTATTTCTCAAGACTTTCTTTGGCAAACTATATAATTTTAAAGAAAAACTTTAAGATTTAACTTAATTATTGACTTAGTTGTGTATGTGAGAGAGGAGGGTGCGCACACACATGCAAGTGCCCATGAGATTAGGGGCACCAAAATCACAGAAGCTGGAGTTACAGGTGGTTGGGAGCTGAAGGCAGGTCCTCTGGAGGAGCCATATGTGCTCTTCCATGAGCTTTCTCCCTAATCCCTGGGCCACATCATTCAACCATGACATGCAAGGCAAGAAAGATGAGCTTGTAGAGAAAGAACTTTGCTGCGTATAAGACAAAAGCTGATGCACTTATGGAGCTACCTGTTAAGTCCAGGAAGCTATTTCATTTTATCTTGAAGGAACTGTTCCCTCAATCTGAGATTGCTAGAGAGACCTGTGGATTGAGAGCCTGCTGTTTTTCAGACGGCAGCAGAACATTCTCCAGAGTTACCCACACAAGGCAATGGCTCTCAAACACTGGCCACACACATCATGAAGAAACACTGCTTCCAAACAAGAGGTCCTCACACACATGCACATTTACACAAATGCACACACCAAAGGAAAGAAGCAGCTGAGTCCGTTATCTTTCATTAAAACAAAAGACAAGTGAGTTCAAGGTGAGTTCCAGTCTAGACAGGGTTAGACAGTACAATCCTGCTCCATGAACAAAAATGAACTGTTTGGTACAAATAAATAAAGTGTTTTCTATCATACACTCAAGGCTCTTTTCCTTCATCTCCACCTAACTGATATATGGATATCTTAATAATAAACTAACTTTAATAACCTTAATTATACCACACAGGGGAAACTACCTGACGTGGACTGATTCTTGTATAATAACTGTAACTGAGAGTGATAGATATATATGTGCGTATGGTTAAAAATGAAGACCAGCAAAGTTTTTGCAGCTTTCAATAGATACTTCATAATCCTAACATTCACCCCAACCTGCAATCTGTTATATCAAACTGAAATAAATGTAACTGCAGACTATCTTTAGAAAATAAGCAATTTAAAAGACATGTGTTCATTCCAACTTATCCACCAACTGTAATATTAAGTAAAATTATGTATGAGTCCCTACATCTGGTACCCAAGGAGGGTGTCTGGCCCAGGATGCTGAATGTTTCTACAAGCAGCTTCACTATTGCATCAATGAAATCAGAAGTTCATTCAACACGTTTCATTCATTCAGACCCAACTTTAATGTGAGCCCTTAATAAAATTAATTTCTCTTCTGTGGTATACTTCATTTATAATTCAAATAAATTTGCTAACTCCCTTATACACACCAATATATGTGATATATTTTTCTTTTTTTTTTCTTTTTTTTTGAGAGACAGGGTTTCTCTGTAACTTTGGTGCCTGTCCTGGAACTAACTCTTGTAGACTAGGCTGGCCTCGAGCTCACAGAGATCTGCCTGTCTCTGCATCTGAGTGCTGGGATTAAAGGCCTGCACCACCACTGCCAGGCTTTTAATCTCCTTTTCAACAGACTATCTCACCAATAGCACACCAATGACCCACTATGCTCATTCACATCATTTAACAGGAGGATAATTTTTGGCATTTTTATTTTATTTTATTTAAGATTCGATTTTATGTTAAAAACATTTTGCCTGCATGTATGTATGTGTTGAAGGGTCCTGCTGCTCAAGGTTGCGGTCCACCACGTCCGGACAACTCTCTGAGCTTAACTCCAACATAGACTACTAGCTCTAGATTCTGCCTGTCTCATGGTTCACACTTGATGTGCAGAATATGCTCCCCTCATCTTCACTTGATCACTTCTCATGGGAGCTTTCCTTTACTTGACCAATGGGAACAGTCAAGTTCCCTGTGCCAGTGCCACTTGTCATGGCCTGCACTGCTTAGGGACTGACCTAACTGGGCACAGAGAAAAAAGAAATGACAGACACACATTTAGAAAAGCTGGGATTGAGAGGGCAACACACTGTGATAGAGACACACCAACAACAGAAACCAGGGAACGCGGGCACTGGGGTTATTGGCATGACCATGCTCACATCAATGGCACGTTTGCTCAGGACTTCACCCATTCCCACTCATACCAAATCAAAGTTTTTAAAGCTCTATGGCATTGACAGTCGGGTAAAATTTACCATTCATTGCCTTATCTATGCAACTGCCAGAGAGTCAGTCCAATAACATCTCTAGATTTTTGTTCATAGTTTAAATGCTGAAAACTACAAAATTAATGACTACTTAGTACCAGCTTCCTCTCAAAATACATCCTTTAAACGGTAACAAAATGGCGCTAAAATCACCCCACACAATATGGAAAATTGTTTTTCAGCTACCTCCTTCCACTAATGATTACACCAGTAATGGAAGTGCAAAGCTTCGCTCCTGAGAAAATCATTGCTTAAGAAGTAAGCACACCTGGTTCATTGCTGAAGTACTTAAACTGAGAATAATTTTTAAAAAGCTTTCAGATTCAGATGGAGTTGTATTTACAGCCGGTATAGAGCACCTGTCAGTAAAGGCTTCCTAGTGATGCTGACCCCAGCCACGTTAGCGCCTACACTATCAGTTCCTCCTCTGTTTGCTAAGCTTTGATCATGCATGAATTCATCTAGCACAGTTCTGTAGTCTACTTATAGTTCAGCCTGTATGAAGTCACCATTCACTTGTCCATAGCAGAAGGGGTGATTGCATAGGTGTCATGCCACTCCAATAATAAACATTGTTGAAAGTTGTATGGAAAATTTATGAAATTTATGGAAAGAAGGGAGCACCTTAGACACATGCTAACTTATAATCTGATCATAGTTATAAATCGAGAGGATAGAAGAAATATCCAACTATCAATATCAGACATATAATAGGAGGGATACATGATTATTTGCCATGAAATTCCGAAATCATTCAAAACACACACACATACACATACATACTGGGTACTACATTTGCACAAGAAAGATTACTAAAGGCTGCCTTTATGTGAGCAAATGAAAGAGATAGAGTAAGAAAAAGATAAGACTATTTCCCAAAGGATGTAAAAGATACAGGAAAAGGGCAAGCTACCCAAAAAGGAAGTCTTGGTTCCCAGGGACAGGGAAGAGAAGCAGAGAGGCAGGTGGCAACCAGGCTATCCTCCCCTGAGAACAAACCTATGCCCCTCCCAAGCCTTAAAACCAGCTGAGGGTTCTGGCAAACAGTCCTCTAACAGACAGGACAGGGACAGAAATCCAAAACTCGGCCGCTCTGGGGACCTCCTATAAGGGGATATTTAGGTCAACGGGCCTCAAAAGCTGAACCTGGCCACAGCTGAGGGTAGGTCCAGAAGGGCAACTGACAGGAGCAAGGGGGCTTGGCACTGGCAAACCAAATGATGCAAGCTGCACAAGGCTTGGACCAATCGGGGAAGTTCACAAAGAAAGGTCTGACCCTCAGAAACCAAGGGCAGACCTCATCTGCTGACAACTACCTGGAGTGTAAAGCTGGCTCCTCTCCTCAGACAGTCACCAGGATGCAGTCCTGGGTGACAGGTGACAGATGACACCATTGGAACTTATTCTCACCCCCAAACACCAACAGTGCACCCACTTAGTCCTCACCATAGGCACTATCTGTCTGCATGAGTTTGGGTGCCTAAACCACAGTCAAACCCCAAAAAGTAGGAGAAGCACAGTTACCTAGGGATAGAGCTCACTGACACAATGTGTTAGCACACATAGGTCCTGGCTTAACTACATAGCGCTACATGCAAAAATGTTCTTATCAATTATACATAAATCAATAAAGCAGACACTTGGTAACCCTTAGAACTTAAATTCCAGTATCAATTCCACACCTGTTTTGTCTGACATAGCCTTTTTCACTTGAAAATCCTGAAAATGTATAAAAGTGTCAAGAAAAAATGAGCAGTTAAGAAAAACAGCCAGAAATTAAAAAGAATAATAAAGTTAGCTAGCTATAAAACATGCTGCATGCTGGCACGGAGACTCAGTGAAAGTAGTCCTTGGGGAGCTGACTAAATGGCCCTTCATCTTGACTTAGCATTGCATCTTTAATACAAAAAAATTTGAAGTCTTTACTGTTAAACTGACATGTATCTAGATATCAAGACAGTGACACACTCAGTTTGAGTCAGGACTGTGTTTTCAAAGCCATACTTTAAAATACCCAGCAACGAGAGGAAACACTGCCAGGAGGCAGCTAGAATGTAGAAAAGCATAAAGGCTTCATAGCTTAGGCTAAGGGCGGCTGCTACTTTGCCACACTGTCCCCAGCACTGATGAAAGTGTATGCCCCACCCTGCCTGTGTGGGTCTAGAGGCCTCTATGGAAACATCAGCAGAGGGCAGGACAGGGAAGTGCTGGTGTTTAGGCCATGGCTCATGTGTAACAGGGAACAATACAAGTCATGATGAGAACACTTGCACAGTGAGCATGAGGCCTAGCTTCTCTCCCTCAATAAAACAAGAAACAGAAATGAAAGCAGATCATATGACCTCGGACAGATCATCTCACTGATCCAGATGTCTTTACTGATGAAAATCCATGGAATTTGGGGAGATTAAAAATATGAATGTCAGGCATGGCGGTGTAAACCTTTAATCCCAGAACTCCAGGGGCAGAGGATCTCTGTGAGTTTGAGGGCAGTCTGGTTTATGTAGCAAGTTCTGGGACAGCTAGGACTACACAGAGAGACCCTGTCTCAAAGCAGTCAGGGGAATAAGTATTTGTATGCATTTTTAAGTGAAAACACACATAAAAAAACATAAATACATCTTTTAATTGATATAACACCTAGTAAACACCGTTCTAGCTTCATTCTGTTGCTGCGCTAAGACATTCTGGGCTGAGGGTAGGAAAGGGTTTATTCCAGCTCATGATTGACAGCCCATCATTGAGAGAGTCAGGGCAAGAACTCAAGCAGGAGCTTGAAGCAGTAACCATGGGGGAATGCTGCTAACTCACGCCTAGACTCCCACTTAGCTAGGTTCTTACACAGGCCATGAGCACCTGCCCAGGAATATGGTGCCATTCACACATTAGTTCCGGTCTTCTTACACCAGTTAACAATCAAGGCAGTGAACCACAGACATGGACACAGGCCAATCTGATCTGGCCAGTCCTTCAGTTACAGCTTCCTCAGTTACGGCTTCCTTTTCTAGTGATCTAGGTTGTATCAAATTGACAGTTAAAGCCACAGAGGCAAATATAGTGAAAGTCTGGTTCTCATTAGAACCTTCCCCTATTCTAAAATAGGACAAATGAAGGACAATTATTATTGGCCAGCTAATGAGAACCAGGGAGTGCCAAAGATGTGTTTAGTATTGCTGTTTTGAGAATATTTTAAAAATAACATACCTAAGAATAAGGGTGCACACCTCCAAACCCAGCACCTGGGAGGCTGAAGCAGAATCGCTGTGAATAAAGTCAAGGCTAGACTAAGCTATGTGACACATTCAAGAGAGTATGGGCATTAAAAAGGAACATCCTGTCTCAAAAACAATAGATGATAGATGGATGGATGGATGGATGGATGGATGGATGGATGGATGGATGGATGGATGGATGGATGGATGGATGCTTGGATAGGTAGATGGATAAAAATACATGCCTGTGGCAGATGAGACAAAAATAAATCAGAGCACTGTCATAAAGAACAGAAAATAAGGGCCTGAACCATGCCAAGTAAAAAAGCATACTGTATACCAGGTGGTGATGGTGCACACCTTTAATCCCAGCACTGGAAGGGATCTGCCAGGCAGATCTGCAGAGGCAGGCAGATCTCAGTGAGTTCAAGGCCAGCCTGGTCTACAGAGTGAGTTCCAGGACAGTCAAGATATAAAGAAAAACCCTGTCTCAAAAACAACAAACAAAAAAACAAAACAAAACAAACAAAAAGCATAATACGGCAAGCTGACCAAAAAAAAAAAAAGTGAGAAGTGAGTTAGACAGCAGGTGTTCACTTAAGAAGGCCCATGAGAGCCACACAGAGCAGCCAGCATCTCTGGCCCCAGGACTGGGTCAGCAGGGACGGGCATATCCCTTCGAGCTCGCGGGCCAGCCAGTCTAACTGAAACTACAGGCTCAATGAACACCTTGTCTCAGAAAATAAGGTGGAATACAATTAAGGAAGACGCCCCAAGTCCACCTCTGGCCCCCCAGCACACATGTACACACAACAACACACACACACCTACCACACGCATAAACACAGAAGCCAGAGTGATCACGGTAAAACTTTTGTAACTCTTCCATAAGTTTAACCCTTCCATTAAAGTGTTAGAAATAATGTCAAAATAACTTACATTTAATAAATCTTTTGAACATGAACACTATTTTTCAGAGAAGAATTGCGTGTGAGGTAGTGAGAACAGCAGAGGGGAGGCCTTTGGAAACCATATAAAACAAAATCCACAACACTTCACTGGGTCTCCTGAGAACTGGCTCACACCAGTCTTATCCTGATATTCCCCATAAACACCATTTGACATATTTACAACAAAAGCCATCTCCAATTTCATCAGCTGAAATACTATAGATTCTGAAAAAAATAATTTATCTTAAAATTAGCAGGGCTGTGAGTTGCTTTTTAGAGAATGAAAAAATCCAATTAAATGATAACCATTAGCAAAGAGAAGCTTGGTAAACTTTAAGTTTCAATAACCCACAGATTTGAATTTCAACAGTGTGCTATGTCTTCCTAATTTAATGCAGAAAGCATGACCACTTGCATAAGAGAGGTGAAAGGCAATGTGGATTTTAACCCAACAATGCGGCAACTTAAACACAGCAGGTGACGTCAGCCAGGTATTTACCCACAGCACAAACAAAGCAACTGGAGGATTCTGAACTAATTTCATCAGAAACATACTTACTTGCAAAGCTATATTTTTAATTAGTAGAGAGTATTACATAATATTATAATAATATTTCTAAAGGCTGTTGGGAATACTTATAAAAATAAGAAAATACTGTATTATTTATCATTTGGGTCATATGTAAAATGGACTTTATAAAAATAAAATGAAGTTGATAATGGGAAAACTCCCTCATTCCAATGTGAAAAAAAGAAGGAAAAAACACACACAAAGGCTAGCAAGATGGCTGAGCAGTCAGAAGAGCTAGCTGCCAATCCTCATGACCTGAGTTCAACCCCCAGAGCCCACACAGGGAAGGAGAGAATATGCTCCCTACAGAATTGTACTCTGACCCCATCTTCTGGGCTGTGTTACATGGCCCTCCACACACAAATAAATAAATAGATAAATGTAACATTTAAAATGAATGGAACAAGAGTAAGAGAAGAAAATAAGGTAATAGGCAGAACCTAGAAAGGCAAGACACAAAATAAATGAGATGAGGCAGGAGAGCAACGGGAAAACACCGGGAGAAACAGGAGACACCCCGCGAATGACGGCTCTGAAATGACGGAAATGAGCTTTTGCTCCCCACGGACTCCGCCTGCTGCATGTGAGCCCACACCTGACACGCTTTCTTACTCAGGCCTCCTGTATATCAGTCAATATCCAACTTAGGATATTATTTTGTAATAGTCCAAAGGGCTATTAGGGGTCAGCCGTGAGTGCAACCTTTCTTTTTGGTTTGTGTTTTGTTGTTTTTTAAGATCATGTTTCCAGGGCTGGGAGACAGCAAGGAAAACCTTGCCACGCGAACAGTAAGAGCTGAGCTGAGATCCCCAGAACCCAGATAAGAGCCCAGTGAGCTCGGTGGCCTTCCTGTGATCTCAGTGGGCAAGGAGCAGAGACAGGGTCTCTGGGGCAAACTTGTTACCCCAGACTAGCAGGAACAATGAGCTGTGAGTTCATCAAGACCCTGGGTGGGGTCAAGAGAAACTGAGTAAGACATCCACTGTCAACAGTGGGCCTACAAACATGTCCAACAACACACACATGTATGCATACACAAGTGAACACATGGACACTGCACACACAGAACATGCTTCCAGGTCCTCATGATAATCCTATACTGAGCTCTGATCTTAATGTTTCAAAAATACTATATGCCTCATTAGACTAAAATTGCCTCGAGTGAATATAATGTATCAGTTCAAGTTCTTAGAAGAACTGAGATGGGGGTTTGGTCAGGGCTTTGAGTGGAGTAAGGTTTCTCCAATCACAGACCACAGACACAGAGGAGAGGGAAGTGTTTCTCAAAATAGACAGACTAAAAAACTGTCAGGGAATCAGCAAAGTGACGTCAGCCCAAGGACTGATAGGACTTCTCGAAAAATGAGAAATATAAACATTAGAAACACTAACTCCTGCAGCAGGGAAGGACATTAAGGTTCTGATTAGTCTGTCAAAAATAAAACCTGTCCAAAGCATAGTTGGAAGATTTGGAAAGGTACCCAGGGCCCATCCACGGCAGCTGCAGGTCTGCGGGGAGCTCACACAGCAGTGGCCAGGCTCAGTGCTGGATAAGGATGCAAGCCAAAGGAAAAGATTTATGCAATTTAAGGCAGAAGCAAAATAATAATAATGATAATAATTAAACTAAAAAGCCTCCTTTGTTATAGGACTGGGATGGCTGAGGGACTGTGGCCTTACAGCACGATTGCATGCTGCCCACACCTGCAAACACAGGCAGCACTTCTGTAAGGACAACAAAGGGCAAGGTGGAAATACAACTTAAATAAATGATAGGTAAACAAATACAGTCAACAGGCCACAGGAAAAAGAAGCTCACGTAGTGAAGCCTGGAGACCAAGGCAGATGGAACACAGCACCACCCAGACTCCAGTGTCTGCTGCAGAGAAAGGCCGAGGATTATAACGAGC
>LOEQ01003968.1:10412-21550 GCA_001685075.1 Bramus lutescens
CGGGTACCAGAGCATATGGGGCTGGGATGCTAGAGAGGCTGCCCTCTACATGAATGCCTTCTCATTGTCGCATACTTGCTCATACAGTAGAGGATACTGCTCAAGGTACCTGAGAAACTTTTCAAAACCTGTAAAATTTTAAACATACGATGCCCTTAAATTACTATATCTATGTATCTATCAAAACACTCATAATTACTTGTGGAAGCACAAAGCAGTGTAAAACAGTTTTTAAGAAAGCTTTAAAGAGCATCCACGATGAAACACAATGATCCCAACTATGAAATGCCGAAAAATATGAGTTGGAGACAGCATATCACCAGATTATCAACATTATTTTCCATACATTTTTCATATACTTGATCACTGAGATATAATGGCTTTCTAAGCAGTAGAGTACAGCAGAACGAGGCATTCTACCACTGTGATGTGAGACTCTTTAAACATGAGGGGCCTGGACTTTAGGGGCTGGAGAGAGTCTCAGCTCTTAAGAGCATGGCTGTTCTTTCAGAGAACCAAGCTTCGATTTCCAGGATCCACACGGTGGCTCATAAACATCATAACTCCAGTGCCAGGGGATCGGATGCCTACTTCTGGTCTCCATGGGTACCAGACAAGCACATGTAGGTAAAACACTCATAGAGAGGATCTGATGCCTACTTCTGGTCTCCGTGTGTACTAGGCAAGCACACGCAGGCAAAACACTCATACACATAAAGTAAGTTTTTAAAGTCACTATTATAAAACTTGCAATTAATACAGTATGTGTCCATTGAGAGAGAGAGGAAGAGAGAGAAAACAGACAAAAGCTGTGGTGGTTTTGAATATCTGTGAGTTCTTTAAAAGGTAAGTTGTTCAAAAAATGAAACCTAATACCCATTGTGGAAATATTTTGTTCATATTTTAATAAATAAAGCTTGCCTAAAGATCAGAATGCAGAGCTAAGCCACTAGAGGCTAGGCAGTGGTGGCACACACCTTTAGTACCAGGACTGGAGAGACAGAAGAAGATGGATCTCTGGTAGTTCAAGGCCACCCTGGGCTACACAAGATTGAATCTGTCTAAAAGAGAAACAGAGCTCCCACAAAGGTGATCCTGGCACTTGGATCACACGCCTTCAATCCCAGCTCTAGGGAGGTGGAGACAGGAGTGATATAGCTGAGCAGAGAGAGGAATAGGTGGAAAGAGACAGGAGCTCAGTGCAGTCTGAGGCAGCAGTCTGAAGCAGGCAGTCTGAGCAGCAGTTGGTTTGAGGTTGTAGTCAAGGCAGTCAGTCTGAGGATTCAGTCTGAGGTTTTGCAGAGAGAGCGTTCAGTCTGAGGATTGGAAGAGACGGGATCACCCTTTGGTCTGAGCATTGGTGAAGGTAAGAACTCCCTAGTGGCTGACTGTTCTGCTCCTCTGATCTCTCAGCTTTCACCCCCTCATGTCTGACTCTGGGTTGTTATTAGTAAGACCAATTACAATTCATGCTACAACCCCTCCTCTTAATAGTGGATTAGACTTAGCTGCCTTCTTCTAGCAAAAAAAGCAAATACTCTGTCGTTCTGTCATTCTGATTCTAGTCAAGAAAAGGATGGCTTTTTACGGGCATTCCTGTTCTTTTGGTTCACTCCTCATATGCAAGCCCTTTTACACACCATTCAGCCTGTCCTGCGAAGAAGTGAGACTGTATGCCAGGTTGCAGAGTCCCCCAAAGAAGACCAAGGAATCCAAACACATATGCAAAAACAAAGACTCTTTAGTCAAGCTCGAGCTTGGACCTTCAGTGTGCCCAGCATAGCAGTACAAGATCAGGGTCTCAGCTCAGTTGTGGTGGGGTTCTGATCATAGAAGAGGTTAGGGTGAGGGTTCTAAGGTTCAGGACCCCTGATTGACATGTGTTGCCATGTGAACAAAGTGAGAAAAGCATTAGTCTGGAGCCAGAGTGCTCACAGAGAATAAAAAGAGCATGGGGAAGGGGTGGGTGTGTCTCAGACACAGCCCAAGGCTTTACTACCAATCCTCAGCAGCCATTGAATGCCACACAGGGACATGAAGGAATAATATGAGCCTTAAATATCATATCATGCAGCCAACAGCATGAGTGTGCCGGGCAAAGACAAAAGCGCCCGAAAGAAGCACAGGCCCCTGCGTGAAGGCGCTCACACCAGGCACACACAGTAAAGCCCGGTGTAAAACCCACAGCAGGTAATCAGCACAGACAACTGAGATCGGATCACCTTGTTTTCTGGTCTTACCACTATTAAAGACAGTGTGTGCAGTTCCAAGTGGTAAACTAGATAAAACTAGTTTCAGTCATCTGTGGTCAAATGTATTCTAAGCCATGTTGAGGAGAAAGGCTTTCAGTGGGAGAGGGAAGGGATGATACAGGGTAGTGAGGGGTGAAAAATAACCAAAATTCATATTATATACATGTATAAAACTGTCAGAAATTATTGAAAAATATGACCAAGGATAATACTGAAAATGTTAAAGAAATTTCACATTTGTGATTGTGCTCACATGAAGTTCCCTTCATACTTTCAAAAAAGACCTTTAAATTCATAAATCATGCTTCTACACCAATTTCTACAGAGTAACAGTTGGGCTGAGTTAGCTTTCAATTGCTCTGCACATGTCCATACCCAACTGGAATGAACTGAAGCCCAGGAAAAAACAGAAAGCCCACAAATTTGAAGACTGTGTAAATATGCACCCTGTCATGCTGGAAAAGTCGGGGAAAATATTAGAAAATGATCCAACCTGTCTCTCATTCTTCAGCCCCCAATCCTTTCATGTGGATAAACATCTACAGAGCATCTGATAGATCCCAGACATCATACCATGCCGGGAGAACGAAGGCATATCCGGGCATCTAACCAGTACTCAGGGTTACGTACCTGGGTCCCTGAAACGTTCTAGCCTTGTGATGGGGTAAGAGAGACATAAAAATAAAGTGAAGAGCAAAGTAAGAAAGGAGACTGGCAGTCAGATGCCAGAGAAAAACAAACTCCACCCATTCTGGATTCTTCCATGGTCCTCTAACACTCACAGAATGTCTGCACCATCCAAATAGCTGTCAACATGATAGTGAGCCCCAGCTGCCTCCTAATACATGCAGACTACCTCCTGCCTGCCATCCCGACTCTCTGTTCCTATAGGACAGAGAAGGCCACCTGCTCAGGCTAATGCCTATCAGACCTGGCCTCATCTCATCTGCTCTTTCAGGGTCTCGTCATACACCCAACACTCCATCTTCTCGCGTAACCACTTCTCCTGCTTTTCTTCATCTTGGTATTCTGCATCCCGCAAGTCAGCAGAGATGACAGTGGACCCAGCACTGGGGCTGATCCTGTAAATCTGAATTAGACGCCCACTCTGTGTTCCTGCAGAATCCTGCAACTCCTCTAGCACAGTATTATTCCCATCTTGATTTCTCATCTTTATCTTCCATCAGCTACACATTCTGTGAGAGCAAAGACTCGTTCACGCGATACTTCAGCACCTTGTCCTTAAATGTCTGATGTCTGACATCTCTTTGATGAAGAGATGAAATGCTTCCTATAATTACTAGTTTTTAATTACTTTATTAAGCTGACCTCATAATTTCTTGTCCATATAAGCTATCAAAAATCATATTTTGAATGTGATAGATGTTATATATAAATCATGAAAAAGGGAGTTGTCCAAGAAGGCACTTAGCTTAATTCTTTAAAATGATGTGGGTTTTCGTTTTGTTTGGGCTTTGGCTTGGGTATCTTTTTGAGATAAGATCATGTTATATAGCTTACTTGGGTTTTCCTCTAAAGTTTTTGGCAAATGTTTCCTTATACTTTGATTTTTAAAATAGTTTTATTTTTAAGTTCATATATGCATGTTTCCGTCTGTCTGCCTTTGTGAATATATGCAACTATTGGGGTGCCCAGAGAGGCCAGAAGAGGAACAGGAGTTGCAGGGAGTTGAGTCCCTCTCACAGGTCTGGGACCAGGACTCAGCTACTCCATTAGAGCCAGAAGCTCTTTTATTTAACCCAAGGAATCTCTCCAGGCACTGCTTTGAGTTTTCATTTTTTGGTTGGTTTTACTTTTAGAAGGGGTTCCACTATGTACCTCAGGTTAGCCTTACACTCACTTTGTAACCTAAGCTGGTCTCAGATTCACAAAGATCCCCCTGCCGTGGCCTCCTAAATTCTGGGGTAAGGGGATGCACTACCACATCCGGGAAGAAAAGGTGATGATTTCTAACCCGAACTCTGAGGGACCCAAAGAGTCCCTGATGCGCATGCGCACGGGCTGCCCTGACCAGGCACAAAAGAGAGGTAGCTAGGAGCCCTCTGTTGCCTTCAACACAGCTACTCTGCTTATCTTTAAAGGATGGGATTCTAAGAAAGATTTTCTTTGTGAGAAATTCAGTACGTAAGAATAGGAAAGGGAAGGGGGGAGTTAAAGCCCCTGCCGTAAAAGGATCAGCGGTGGATGGATGTTTGCAGAGTAATTCAAGTCTTAATGTCTTACATATTTTCTCATTACACTAAATTCATCTCTGTCAGGTTTATGGGCCTGTATTTGAGATAAAATGAGAAATACCATTAGAATGCAGAAATATACCAGCAAAGGGAAAAGAACATAGATTCCGAGGAATATATTTTTGGTCTCATGCAGCTATTTCTAAATGTATTTATCTTTACTATAGTTAATGGCATTGTTTATATACAAATCTTCAAGTTAATGAGTCATAATATACAATGCCAAGATGATCTAATTGAGCAACAGAATAGCCCCACTGTAAATGCCAACTGCAGCTGATATATATATTGCAGATAAACAGCCCATCGCATTTAGTACAGAAAAAGGTCCACCAAACTCACGTCTCATGGGAAGTTTTAGTTAGTTGGCAATCAAGAAACACCAAGGGAACGGGAAAGTGAAACCAGGAGTGGTTCATCATTCAACCTTCAAAAAACCATGGGGAGGAGATAGGCGTGCTGGGGGCACACTGAAAAGTAACTACAGAGATGGAATCCCACCCCACCACACACACACAGAAGCCTTTGCCACCCTGTGCACAACACAGTGCTGAGGAATGGGAGCCAAGGAAACACCTGCAATCCAGGCCGAGTTCTTCTATGTGACAGTAAGGTGGATCGGAAACCCTTGGAGCTGAACACACATAATTATGAGATCTGCTGAGCCGAGAAGGCACCAACCTAATTTTCCTCTCTTCTGGGAAATCTCAGGAGACTCCTCGCTGGCAGAGCCCTCTTCCTCCTCCTGCTCCTCTGGCTCTCTTTACCCACACCTGTGTCTGACACCCAGCACGGTAGGCTGTCATTCTACAGGGACATCCGCTCCAGCATGCCCCCACGACTCATGGCTTTGTCTACAGCCTGACATTCTTAGAATTTCCCTAAGCATGTTCCAGCACTAGAATAAAATTATAAATGTATCTTAGGTGCTTATTTAATTGTAGATAAGGTTTTTATTACTACCCATTTACAGTATTGATAAAAAGCCAACTTTGGTATGATTGTGCAGTAAATGGCAGACATTCCTTCCGATGACAGCCAGAAGAATAAGGAAGTGAACCAGCAGACTCCGTCATCCGGCAAGCCACCGACCTGCCTGATAATGACAAGGCTTGTATGTGTCACTTCTAAAGAAGGTGTCCGGTTACTCCTAGGTCTCCCCTTTTCCCTCTTCCCACAGCCAGCACGGAACTAAGAAGACCTGGGTGAGTCGCAGCCAGCCCAAGGAGCAGGCAATGAACATCATGCTCAGATGATGGCCTCTCAGGGAAGAAAAGCCCTCCCTGGGGACAAGGTCGCCTATCTTCCGTGTCCCAGCATCACCATTACCTCTGATGGCTGCTGCAGAGTCAACACACTCGAAAGCGACCTACACCTCTAATGATGATACTGCTCCACTTTATTGATCTGATCTTTACTTAGTACCCACAATGATTTAATAACAACACACATCAAGGATCTGACTGGATATCAAGGGAGCAAGAAATACACTTGGCAAGCCTTCTATTACACTCCTGCTTTCAGTAACAAAGACAAATGCAATTTCATTCATCAGTAATGTAGCGCAAATAATAAATAAAACTTCTTTATTAGCTTGTTTCATACTAGCCACCAAAAAGGTTATTTTCATCTTAACAACCTAACAGCCCTAATAATAATTCTCTAATTTCCCCCATTTTGTAAGAAACTTATTTTTATTGTCTCATCAACATCAAATGATACTAGTATTATAATGGCTATTACAATAAATGTCTTAGAAAGAAAACCCAGCAATAATTTGATGTGTTTGGGTGAATATATGAGCTAGATAAAAATATATGAGCCATATATAAATTTGAATACATTTAAATTAATATCCATCAGCTTTGAATAATGAAGTTGTTCAGAACCTAATGCAGCTTTGTTCTGAGGGAAAAAATCATCCAAATACCTTTCCTAGCTGAGTAACTTATTAATTTTAAAATAGCTATTTTACTTCTCCATACCAAGCAAAAACAGTCATAATGAAATCACAGATGAAAATCAGTTATAGAAGACATTAGATGAAGCTAGGGGCCAGAGAGATAGCTCAGTGGTTAGGAGCAGCAGGACCCTGGTTCGACTCCCAGCACTCACACGATGGTCTGTAATCTTCCGTACTTCCAGTTACGAAGGACCTAATGTAGGCACCAGGCAGGCAGTGCAATAGGAATGGTGCTTTCATTCTTCCTCAGGTTTGCTGGAGTGGGGGCTGACAGGAAGGTACCTAGCTGAGCAGTGCTTACGCAGGCCACAGGCTGTTCCTAGGGTCAGGCCTTGGTTCAGTGTAGTATTTCAATGAGATATTTACAATGCCAGGTATTTAGTTTTACTCTCTTTAATACAGTGGTAGGATATTTTAGATATCACTAAATATTCTTTACTAATCTGAAACTTTTGTTTCATTGATCTTGCAATGAAGTAGTTATTTACAACTTTCTCTTTCAATTAGTTAATTAATTCTCAATTAAGACTTTCTTTAGCTGGAGAGATGGCTCAGAGGTTAAGAATACAGGCTGCTCTTCGAGACGTCCTGAGTTCAATTCCCAGCAACCTCATGGTGGCTCACAACCATCTGTAATGAGATCTGATGCCCTCTTTTGGTACGTAGGCATATATGCAGACAGAACACTATTTATAAATAAATTATATATTTATATTATTTATTTATAAATAAATAAAAAACAAACTAAGACCTTTAGAGTCTGGGGATTTAGGCACAACTTCTAGGAAACTGACGTTGACTGATTTTGTTCACAATGAATCACTATCTTTATTAAAAATGAAAACAATCCTCACTGTATTAATTGTCACAATTCATGTGACTATTTACTATTTGTACTGAAAATTTTTGACCAATGAAAAAATATTTTAAGTATTTCCTAGAGAATTCTGTTAACTTCATCTAACTCTTTTTGTTTTATTTTTGATTTTTTGAGATAGGGTTTCTCTTGTGTACCCCTGGCTGTTCTGGAACTCGCTCTGTAGATCAGGCTGGCCTTGAACTTAGAAATCCTTCACCCTCTGCATCCCAACTACTGGGATATAGTTATATTATAGGCATATTTCACCATTACATGGCAATTTTTGAAAGATTTATTTATTTTTACAAGTATGAGTGACTTTTTCATATTGTATGTGCATCAAAAGTTTCAGATTAGTAAAGAATATTTAGTGATATCTAAAATATTCCACCAGTGTATTAAAGAGAGTAACAGAAAATACATGGCACTCTAAGTATCTAATTGAAATGCTACAACGAACCTAGGCCTGACCCTAGGAACAGCCTGTGGCCTGCGTAAGCACTGCTCAGCTAGGTACCTTCCTGTCAGCCCCCACTCCAGCAAACCTGAGGCAGAATGAAAGCACCAAATGCTCCAATGTCATCCATGAAACTGAAAGACAGTCAACTCCGCAAACATAAACGCCAAGCGTGTTCAATGCAGAGAGCAGTGACACAGGAAATCTCAATGCAACATCGATTAGCAGGACGATGTAAGCGGGGTCGTCTGTGGACTTGGTGAGTGCAGAAGACCCTAACTAGCCACGCTGTCCTTTCAGTTTCTCGGTGACCTAGACCTTGAAATTTCAGTCAGAAACAAAAGGCCAAAGACACGCGCACTCCAAAGCACTGTGCCCTTTTGCAGTTTCCCCTTCCCATTTATTACCTGATCTTTAAGCACTCAAGTAGGAGCC
The DNA here is from genome assembly GCA_001685075.1 of Bramus lutescens. Lineage (NCBI taxonomy): Eukaryota > Metazoa > Chordata > Mammalia > Rodentia > Cricetidae > Bramus > Bramus lutescens. The sequence goes on from LOEQ01003968.1 coordinate 18,634, forward strand.
CGAAAGACTCAACAATATGTACCCAATATAAAATTATCACTGCCAGAAAATCAATGTGACCTTTCAAGCACCACATTTCCTGCAATCATTTCGTTAATACTGGAAAAACATTTTTCAGTGTTCGAGGCATAATCCCTTCATGTACAATATTTCCAGCAAATATAAAAGCAAATACAGAGCAAAGTACTTGAAAATCAACCCTTCTTTCAAATTCAAACTGCAACTGGGTTTAAACTACTTCTGCTTCTGCAGTACTTTGCCTACTAAACGGTCGAAACTACATTACTATGCTCTACTTATCAGATACAGTCTTACTATAACTGCGACCAAACAACCCTGTCATCTACTGCAACTGACAGGTCCTACTTAAAACAACCTGATGTTCAAAATGGTCACATTAATATGAGAACAAAACTCTGTACTGTTGGGCTAGGGATATGACTTGGTGATAGAACACTTGCCTCGTCTCTGCAGGAACAAAGCAGAAAACATAATAACATACACACTCCAAGTGAGTAAACAAACAAACAAACAAATAACCAGTAACGTATATGTTAGGCCAAGTGCTGATCTGGCACTCTCTGTGAATTAATAAGATTCATAACCTTAATGCACTAGCCCTAAACAGCATATTTTCTAACCAGCCAAACCTTGAGTCAAAAACACTCCAGAGATGTGCTAATGAGAGACTTGGCAGATATAGGCAAGCCTGATGACCTCAGTGGGATCCCCAAAACTGACATGCTGGGAGGAGAAACCACTCAAGTGTCCTCTGAGCTCCTTACATATGCCAAGACACACAGGACAAACACAGAAATAAATAAATATAAATTTATAAAATACTCTAAACAATCATTAAAAATCAAGTTATAATGATATTGCCAGGAAGTTAAATTTTTTTGAAAGTATGTCCTAGTTTGCTTTCTACTGCTGTGATGAAACACTGATGAAAACCAACTTTGAGAGGAAAGGATTTATTTGGTTTACATGTCCTGATCACTCCCACACTGAGGGAACTCAGCACGGGAATTCAAATAGAAGAGGCAGGAACCATGGAGGGATGCTACTCCTTGCTTGCTCTCACTGGCTTGCCCAACTTTCCCAAGAGCACTTGGGTGGCATTCTGTGCAATGTGCTGGGCCTGCCCATATCAGTCATCAATCAAATAAGTGTCCCATAGAAATGCCACAGACCCAACTCCTCTATTGAGGTTCCCTTGTCTCAGGTGACTCTAGTTTGCACAGAGATGCAGAGACGTAGAATATTTTACTCCCATATCTAAATCACACATTTCATAAATGCAAAAAATGCTAATAGATGTCAAACTTTGGCCAAGACTAAAATCCACTTCAAATAAACCAACACTCCTAAGCTTTCTGCTGCATAAGCAGATGCAATACTTGGGAATGTAAACAAGGCTTAATAGACTATCCCTTTGTGGGGGGTTGGAAAAAATGGCCCCAAAGGGAGTGGCATTATTAGGAGATGTGTGTTGCTTTGTTCGAGTAGGTATGGCCTTGATGGAGGAAGTGAGTTACTGTGGAGGTAGGATTTGAGGTGGCATAATATGCTCAAGCCACGCCCAGTGTCTCAGACCACATCCTGTTGCCTGCAAGATGCAGATCTACCAGCTACCTCTCCAGCACCACGTCTGGCTACATGCTGCCATGTCCCACCATGATGATACTGCACTAAAACTCTGAACTGTAAGTGAGCCACCACAATTAAATGTTTTCATTTATTAAAGTTGCTGTGGTCACAGTGCCTCTTCACAGCAATAGAAACCCTAAGACACTCTTTCCCAGCAGGAGACAAAAATTAACAACACAAATGAACTCAGAATTCCGACTCTCCCTCACTTCCTCTCTAAGTGAGTAGCATATTTTACAGGATTAAGAGAAAAAACAAACAGTTATGGGAACTGCGTCCACAAACACTAAGAAGCTCTCAGGGTGGCCATCCTCATGAGTGAAGGATATCTCACCCACTAACAATCAGTAACTGCTCTAGTTTGGTTTATGTTGATGTCATTAAGACTATGATCCAAAAGGTAACTTGGAAAGGATAATGTTCATTTGATTTCCATATGCCAGGTCACAGTCCACTGAGGGAAGCCAAAGCGGGAACCTGGAGACAGGAACCGAAGAAGCCACGGAGGAACTGTGCTCATTGGCATGCTCTTAATGGCTGGCTATTGTATACAACCCAGGACCACCAGCCTAGGAACAACACAGCTCACAATGGGCTGGGCACTTCCACATCTGTCTTCAGTCAAGAAAGGTCCCAACGGCCTGCCTATACACCAGTGTAACATGTGATGAGGGCATTTCCTCAGCTGAGGCTCTCCTACTCAGATGACTGTAGCTTGTATCAAGTTGGCAAAAACAACCAACCAGGACAGTAATGTTATCATCCCATGAGGTTAGTGACTTTATAAAGGTTCTTTGTAATAACATCTTTGCAAGTTCTTTGCCTATTTTTAAGAGCTTTTGTGTTGTTGAACTGTAGAAATGTTTGGGGAACGGAGTTGCTTTATTTTGTTTTGAGACAAGGTCTCAAAATTGGCCTGGAACTCGCTGTGTAAACCAGGCTGATAGAATTTTATATGTTCTGGATATTAACCTTATCAGACATGTAAGCCTGGGATCTTTTATAATTCATTTTTCTACACCCCAGTTTTCTCAGAGTTGGCTGTATGTATAGCACAGATGGACATTTAGAGTTGAATGATCCTTTTGGAAAGGTAATGTTATGCTTTGGGTCTGAAATTGCCTCCCAAGGACCATGATGCAAAAAGCATGGTCGCCAAGCTGGTGGGATGGCCTGGTGCCTGTGCAAGTCTGAGCATGACATCAGAACCCACAGGAAAGGAAGTCGCTGCAAATGAGTAACCAGCCAGCAATGGGGGTCAGAGCCG
>LOEQ01003968.1:21568-33818 GCA_001685075.1 Bramus lutescens
CAGGCCTGGCACTGGCTCAGAAGACATCGACATCCTGTGGGGGGTAATGACCAGAGGTAGACACTGGAGTTAACCTCTGTCCTTCACAGACACACACACTAGAAAACACACCCACACAATGTACACACCCGTTTTAAACAAATGACCACAGAATGTGGTGCCATTGAGGAAAACTGCAACCTTTATAGGATGGGACCCAGCTGGAGGAGGTAGGTGACTGTAAGTATGCTTTTAAAAGGATATGTGTCCCTAAGCCATTTCTCTCTGGGGTGGGTGAGTGGTTTGGATGATTGGTTGGTTGGTTGGTTGGTTGGTTGGTTGGTTGGAGATAGGTCTCATTATGTAACCCTGGCTGTCCTAGAACTCTATGTAGATCAGGCAACCCTTAAACTCAGAGACCTACCTGCCTGTGCCTCTGCCTCCCCAGTGCTGATATTAAAGGTGTGTACCGCTACGTTGGGCTGTTTTTACCTCCTACCAAGTGTCAGATAAGCATCCTCCCCTACCATGTTGCTCACCCTTCCACAACATCCTGCCTTAATACAGGCCTAGAAGTAATTCAGTCAGAACTAAAAACTCTAAAACTATGAGCCCAGACCTTTCATCATTGTAAAGTTTTTTTTCTGGTTTTTCTGCTACAGGGAGTTAAGACGAACACAGAGATAAACTTCAGGACATCCCAAATGAGATGCACAACAGAAAAGTAACACTTGATCCCATCCCTCTTCTCTGGATACCAAGTTCTTGGTCCCACAGGTGTTTTCCATGCTCTTACAACTCCCTTAAGAATGAGAGGTGTGGTGGTGGTACATTTAATCCTAGTACACAGGAGGCAGAGACAGATGCATGGCTGAGTTTGCAGCCAGCCTGGTCTACAGAGCAAGCTCAGGACAGCCAGAGCCACACAGAGAAATCCTGTCTTGAAAACCCAAAAGAAAAGAAAGAAACAAGGAAAGAAAGGGAGGGAAGGAGGGAGGGAGAGAGGGAGAGGGAGAGAGAGAGAGAGAGAGAGAGAGAGAGAGAGAGAGAAATATCTTAGGCATAAATAAGAAAACACTCTTAATTTAGTCTTCTTCAAAACAGTAACCTGGTATCCATTATGTACATTTTCTTTTTTACTTAATAAAATATCTTGAAGACTAATCCTTCATTTAACAATTTCTATGTATGCCACTGAATCTACCATAGTTGACTAGCCAACTTTCCTAAACATGGAGATGTTTCCAACTGATAATAAGGCTGATAGGACAGCAAAGACGGCTCAACAGTTCAGAGCACAGGTTGCTCTTGCACGGGACCAGGTTTGGTTCTCATGGTGGCTCACAATCGCGTGCAAATCTAGTTCCGAAGGCTTTGCTGCCCTCATCTGGCCCAGACCTGCACTGCATGTATGCTGGCAAAACACTCAGAAAATAAAATTGAAAAAAAGAACATCCTTAAATATATATTATTTCACATAAGGAGAAGATATTTAGGATGTATCCTATTACAAGAACCAAACACTATGTGTATTTTGTTTTGTTAACTCTTTCAACTGAGGAAATAGCACAAATCTGCATGCCACATTAGCAGTGATGGCATAGACTGTATACCTTTACACTTGATAAAACACTATACAATCTCAGGATCTGTTTCTTTGTGAATGAGTGTTCCGAAAGTGTCTGGCAGACACTGTGTTTGGGATTCTCCTTTTTGAGCTGTTGTAGGTGTCACACCTCTGAGCAGCCGCCTACAGAATCACTGCTACTTTCTTCGATTTATAAACTGGGCTCTTTTCCTTTTTCAATACAGCATCTTTATATCATTAAGTCTTCATCTCCTTTATTGGCTTCTGAGCATCTCTGACTTTCTAACCCAATCACCGTAATGAAAACAATCACTGATGCTAATTGTTTCTTAAATGGTATACTGTCATGACCCTCTCTATGTTCTACCTGATGCCATACATTTTTCAGATTAAACACCCTAAGATACTATTGGCCACATGGGTCTCCAGGCAAAAATTGTTGACAAGTCCTTCAATTACTCCCTCCCTAGGGCTACGGTCTCCTAAGGCCGCATTATTTACCAACAACTGCGGCTGACATTTACATTCTCCAATTCTCAAAAGTTCTCAGTGCAAACAGAAAGCAGATTCCCTGATTGTGCACTGCCCTGTGTCTTTGCTCATAAAATTCTGAAAGTTTCTTCCATTTTTTCTAAAGGTAACCTAGGTTGGTATCTCTTCTGTCTTCCACCTTGATTCAACACTACCAAGTAAGGTCAGACTACATTCCGGTTATAAAATTAAGGACAAGAGCTAGTTCCAGGACAGGCTCCAAAGCTACAGAGAAACCTGTCTCGAAAAGAAAAAATTAGGTAAATCCAACAGATTCTATGTGGCAGGAGCACAGGCAAGGGGGATGGCTGGACACCTAAACCTGTAGACTGTATATGAAAACTGAAGCGCTGGTGCAGATTTAAAGATGAAACAGAGACCAACGTAAAAACGACTGCTTTTAAGTTAGTCTGGCTGAAGCACAGGGTGTGAAGACTGAAGTGGGAGGAGGTAGGGACAGGGAGGGGAAGGCCATTAGCCCAGCAGAGCAGAACCCCTGCCAGCAGGGTAGTGAGCTGCTCAGAGGGACTCCGGAAAGTCACTGACCTGACCGCAATGCTCAGCTTAAGTGGCACACAAACTGCCAGACTTGAAACTCAATCCATCACACGTCGGATCTGTGCTTCCCAGTCCTATGAACCGTTTTAATCCACTACAGAACAAGAGGCAGCATGAAGGAAGATGAGAGCAACGTCCTTCTCTACTTCTTTAGCTCAGGGCATGAAATAATAAGCTTCCATTCAACTATTCGACTTTTTTTTATTCATTTTATATATGTGAGAGTTTTGGTTGCATGTATGTCTGAGTAACACATGCATGCCTGGTGGCCAGAGAGGCCAGAAAAAGGCACTGGATGGCTCCCCTGGAACTGGAGTTAGAGATGTTTATGACCACCATGTGGGTGCAGGGATTTGAACCCAGATCCTCTGGAAAAGCAGTCAGTGCTCTTAACTGCCGAGTCACCTCTCAAGACCTCCACTCAAGATGGGCCAGAGGCAGTCAGGGGGATCTCGGTGAGACTGAGGTCAGTCTGGCTTGCACATCAAGTTCTTGGCCAGCCAAAGTTACACAGTGAGGAAGTAAAAAAGAAAAGAGGAAAAAAAAATCCAAGGTGATCTATCAGCCTTCAACTGGTGTCATTCACTCAACAACTGTACTCTGACTTTGTGGAAAAGAATCAACCCTTCCTAATCTTCCTTAAGTCCTGGTATTAACCATCCATGAAGATTTCATAAGACACTAGCATCTCTGGTTTTCTTCCCATGTAGCCAGATAACCCAGCTGCAGGATGGAATATCGTTTCTTTCAGCCCTGGTTCCCTTCTCTACAGTGACTTTCTTTGGCTGCTACAAAGGACAATTGATCAAATAAAGGTGTCCAAAAAGTAAAATGTCATTCAGTCGTGTGCCTCTCTAGACACACATCAAATTGAGTTGTCCCCATCCTCAGCAGGATGCCAGCTGACACCTTCCTTATGTGCTGGTGACGCATCCTTCTGGATGGCCAATGTCTACCCTAAGAAGAGTCAGCCATTGAGCATTAGGACATCTTTCGTCATAGGATGGTCCATCATACTGTCTTTGAGCCTATGCTATATTTTTAAAATAATGGAGAAAGAACCTTCCGATTCGTAGATGTACACAGCTGAGATTCGCGTCATAAAAATGCTAACAGGGCTAACAAACAAGAGATGGTTCCTGCACAAGCAACTGGAACTGCCGTGCGTTCTCGGATTGGGAAGAATAAAGCTTTGTCTAACCTAATACATTTTGTCATTGTTCAGTCTAAATGTTTTAAAACAGGGACATTTTGAAGGAAACTAGAAGTGTTCTCTCTATGTTTCCTGCCTGAGGAATTCAACCTCACAAGGTTCTTTTTATTCCCTTCCCCAGAACCTCTCTACCTGACTTGACATTGGCCCGCTGACTTTGACTACAATGGAGACTGGTCATACAGACTTTGGAACCCAGTCTTTCCCTTTCATAAAGAGAAAATGATGTGTCTCTCCATCCATGAAGAATGCAGCAGTATGTCTCCTTCTCTTGAAAGGAAAGCTAACGTCTCGGGCTGACAGATGGATAATAAAGATGATCAGGAGCCAAGCACACAGGAAAACATCCCAGAGCCTCTCCCAAGAAGACACAAACAGGCTCAATCTGTGAGACAAACCCAGGAACAAACACATGCTTTTTTCCCTTACATACAGCTAAATAAATATCTTTTCAACATTTTCATCAGTTATCTATAAAACTAAAGAAAATTCTTCTTTTTAAAAAGGATTTCTTTATTTTATGTGCATGGGTATTTTGTCTACATGGACGTCTGCACAGCAGAAAAAGGAACTGGATCCCAACTACAACTATATAGATGGTTTTGAGCCACATCCAGATGCTAGGAATTTAACCAGGGTCTTGGGAAGAGCGAGTGCTCTTAACCACTAAGCCACCTCTCTGACTCCAAGTATTTCTGAATTTGAAAATAAGCAACTATGACTCATTAACCAAATAAACCATCACATTTTTCTTTAAAGATCTATTTTCAATGTATATACGAGTGTTCTGCCTTGATGTGTATATGTGCACCGTGTGCATGCCTGGTGCCCACAAAGGACAGAAGTGTGTGTCAGATACCCTGGAAACAGAAAAGTGGATGCAGACCATCCTCTGCTCTGCAAGAGTAGCAAATACTCTTAACCACGGGGCCATGACTCCAGCCCCAATTCCTCATATTTCTTATAATGAATTAAAACCCCTACAAAGAGTTCAAGTGTTCTTTAAAATAATCTCTGATGTATGTGCTGTCTCCATATTCCACAAAGGAAAGCTAAGTTCAGAGAGAAACAATGCCTTGTGCATGTCTGTATTGCTGATGGAAGAGCATAAAGAAATTTCATTACTCAATCCACATTCTATGTCCTGAGCACTATGATAATAATAACAACAATAATATATTTAATACCCATTTTAAACTTTATCATAAAAGTTTTATTAAATAATGTTTATAGTATTAACATCAGTCATATTTATCAGAGACCTCAAATAACACTGTATTGTTGAGACCACAGAACTTCTCTTACATAAGAGCAACAGGAAAGTTGAAAAGAATTGGTTCAGCAAGATGGTTCATTGAGTAAAGGCATTTTCCATGACCTGATGACCTCAGTTTGAGCCCCAGGACCCACACAGTCGGAGGAGAAAACTAGTTCCTGCAAATCATCCTTTGACTTCCACATATCAATGTGTGGTATGCATAGGATGTGTAAAATACCAAAATAAGGTGGCCCAAAAATCAGAAAAGAAGTTAATACACCATGAGGTCCCCAACTTCAGTGAAATCAAAAAAGGTTGTATTAAAATGTCAGTCAATTGAAAATTAAGTGGTTAAGATGGGTAATGTAAGTGTACATGTGGGTGCACACATGTGCTCACAAATACACAAAAAATGTTTTAAATTGTAAGGTGTTTCAAATTGCCCTTATATAACAACGCTAAATTACTTAAGAAAACTAAATGACCATTCACCATTTGAATCTGGCAGTAATAAAATTCTCATTGAGCAACTATTAGGCAAACATGCTCCTTAGCAAACATGAAGATGTTGTAACAGTCTGCAGCAGCAAACAAGCCAGAAAGTAAAGAGAACGGGCTGCCTACTGTAGGATTCCACGAACTCCCTGAGACTGAAGAACTAGGAAGACTCTCAAAGGAGCAGAGGCTTCTGGGAATGAGTGGGGGAGAAGGAATGAAGAGGCTTTGGGGGCACAGAGGGCCACGGTGACAGACAAATGTCTGAGGGGTCTAGGCCCACAGAAGGCATCCCACCAAAGGAGCATCTTGAACTGTGTAGCCTGAGTGACAATAAAGCATACTTAGGGTCATCAGCAGTGTAATGGTCTGTCCTGTAAGTTGAAGAGACAAGCCCCGCCCACTCCCTCCCCCCTCCATNGAGGCAGGCGGATCTTTCCTTCTGCTTCCAGCCTGAGTCTTCCTTTTCAGTATCTCTCATGAAGAGATAGCTGCTGCAGTGGCTCCTCTACTCCCAACTTCTCCTTTTCCCTCCCTCTCTCTGTTTCTCTCTCTCTCTCTCTGCTCTTCTCCCTTATTCCCTTTCCCCCTTTCTTCTCCATAACCCACTAAATAAATATCCAACTTCGCTCTGCATAGCGTACCTATCCATCTGTCTCTTGCCCCTCGTGACCCACAAGCCACTAGGGGAACAGCACCATTTTACTTTTACCACTGAAAAGGCCTATTTCAGAAAAAAAAAAGAGAGAAAAATTGCAAAGATTAAATTTTTATGATTTATTCCATGGAAGAAAGTTGTCTATTTTTATCATCTGGGTATTAAAAGTTGAAAATGTCAGGCTATGGCCATGATTTCAGTGTGAGCACAGACGCAGAGGTTCTCAAAGTCACTGAAGAACGGCTGTTGTACGTGGGTTTGCTTGTTTGCTTACTGGCTTTTTTTATCAGGGAGGAGGCTAGGCCACACAGGCTAAACCTAGGAGTTACTTGAGAGAGGTCAAGGCTCCATTGGCAAATCCGGGACCTATGACAGACAGGCTTGATGATGAATCTGGCAGAAGCCACCACCATTGTGGCAGTCTGAATGCAATTGGCCCCCATAAGCGCACAGGGAGTAGCACTATCAGGTGTGGCTTTGTTGGCCCAGGTATGGCCTTGTTGGAGGAAATGTGTCACTGTGGGGATGGGCTGTGCGGTTTCCTATGCTTAAGATACCATCCAATATCTGAGTCCACTTCCTGTGGCCTTCTGATCAAGACATAGCCAGCACCCTGTCTGCCTGCACATGTCAGGGGTGTTCCTGGAGGCCTAGTAGAGACCACGGCATGAGGCTGTGAAGTGGGAGCCTGGATTGCCTTGGAGAAGCCAGAGTCGTGGGATCCCTGCCAAGGAGAGCTGCTAGCAGGACACAGAACCAGCCCAAGAGAACGAAGTGTGCTGCAGTCAACACAGCTAGATGGAGTCAGAGACCTGAAGGGCATTTTGATATCAGACATGGAGATGCGGAGTTCGGAATTTGCACAACTGGTTTTCAGTACTGCGTTGGTTCAATATTTCCTCAATATGGTCCCTTCCCTACATTTTGGAAAGGTAACCTATATCCTGTTCCATTATATGTTGGAAGTATGAGATCTGTGTTTTGAGTTTGATTTTACAAGGGATTGCAGTCAAGAGACTGCATGAATCTCAGAAGAGATTTGAACTTTAAAACATTGCTGAGACTGTGATAGACTTTTGAACTTGAACTAAATGCATTTTGCATTATGATGCTATGAAAAGCTTACAGGAGCCAGGGAAAGGAGTGTGGCGGTTTGAATACCATTGGTCCCCATGAGTTCATAAGGAGTGGCACTATTAGGAGGTGTTGCTTTGTTGGTGTAGGCAAGGCGTCGTTGGAGGAAGTGTGGCACTATCGGGGCAGATTTTGAGGTTTCCTATCCCCAAGATATCACCCAGTGTCTGAGTTTACTTCTGATCAAGATGTAGCTGGCACCATGTCTGCCTGCAAGCAGCCACACTTCAGTCACCATGCTACCACCTCTGTTAGTTCTGGTTTTCTCCAATTCTATGTATCACTTTTATACCCAACGGACAAGAAAAACTTGCTTAAAACCTTTTGTTCTTAACTTATCGTTAAGGGGGGGTTCTTGACCACTAAATAATAAAGAAGATAATGCTAGAATATAAAATACTTGGAGAAAGAGGAGAAGCAGGGAGGCAGAAGAGGAATAAGAGGAAGTAGAAGGAGAGAGGGGGGAGGAAAAGGCCAACCAGGCAAAGGAGATGTAAAATTAACATGACACAAAGTAAAATAATGTGACTTCCATCCAGCCTATAATTTATTGGTCAATGAGGACAGTATCACTGTGTTACATTTACACGCTGTTTTCACGATTTGCACAGGACTCTCACATCAATTCTTACCTGAGCCTCAAAGCAATCCTATGTCAGGTTAAGGCTGCTATCCTCTCATACAGCCAAACCCCAAAGGATGATTCCAACAAGCCTTTCCCCATTCTCATGTGTGGTTTCCCTTTCTGGCTGAAGCATAGCCGCTCTATGAAGCCAACAGAATATCTAAAAATGATGAGTCCGTCACAAAAAGAACCACCGTTCCCACGGTATCTTGGCTCTTGCTCTGGAGGAAGCTGGCTCCCATGATGTGAGGACAGCCCCATGAAACTTGCCAATTATATGAGAAGAGCCATGCTCCAATAATTTTAGCTCCAGTTGGTATCTGACAATCCCATGAGACACCGAGAGAGAACTCCCTAAATTGGTGACTTACAGCAATTATGACAAACCCATGACTACTGTTTCCAGATAAGTTTCTTATGTGTTATAAAGCAATTGCAAACAAATGCATCATCTATAAAGAAAACTGCAACTAAGCCAGAAATTTCCCTACCAGCAAGCTTTCATAGAGCTAGAGGATGCTACGCAACCTACTAGGAAAGATAATGCATCAAAGGTTTTTCCCAGCTATGAGCACTGTGAACTATAATATCAACCTACAGGTAAGATTGGTGCAAGAGTGGTACAATTTGCAATGGGGGAAACCAACCATTCCTGAACTAGCACTGAATAACAGCCCACAGGAGGAACTATATGCCTGATACTATAACCATAAGCCAAAACCCAAGGCTGGGGAGGTCACAAGCCTAGAGGGAAACTCACTATTGTTGCTTAGTTAAATTGACATGGGATGTTTATACCCATATACAAATTCTCACTTTTTTGTTTGTTTTTTCAAGACAGGGTTTCTCTGTGTAGCCCTGGCTGTCCTGGAACTCACTCTGTAGACCAGTCTGGCATCAAACTCAGAGATGCATCTGCCTCTGCTTCTCAAGTGCTGGGACTAAAGGCGTGGACCACAACACCTAGATGCTCGTCCTTAATCACAGAAGCATCTCTTCAGTAGACTGGTTAAAATCGGTAAATCGAGATATGAATGGGAGAAAGGGACCTGAAGGGAAGAGGAGGGAATGACAGGAGCGGGAGTCAGATGGTGGGGGGAGGGGGGTCAACAGAATGTACTACAAACGTTTCTGAAATGGATAAAGATCAACTCTAATAAAAATAATAGTTTACTGTAGTGAATTCCCAGTATGGAACAGTCATAAGTGAAAAGGGTAAATTAACTAACAATGTCTACATGAACGATAAACAATGTTGGCATTTGTGCTAGCTAATTTAGGACAACTCTATACAAACTACAGCCATCTGAGAGGAGGAAACCCTGACTGAGAAAATGCCTTCATAAGATCAGGCTGTGATAGCTCAGCCTATAAAGCATTTTCTTAGTCATTGACGGGGCAGGCCCAGCTCACTGTGGGTGGTATCGTCCCTGGCTGGTGGTCCTCGGTTCTATAAGAAAGCAGACTGAACAAGCCATGTGGAGTAAATCAGTAAGCAGCACCCCTCCATGGCCTCTGCATCAGCTCCTGCCTCCAGAATCCTGCCCTGTTCCTATTCTGACTTCTTTCAATGATGAGCAGTGCTGTGTAAGCCAAATAAACCCTTCAATCCACAGGTTTCTTTGGTCGTGATGTTTCATCATAGCAATAGCAACTCTAACTAAAACAGTATTTAAGGTAGACTTATTAAAATGAGAAAATTCTGGAGTTCAAATAACACAAGACATAAAATTTTGATTAGTACTTTTCACTTGTTATAATATGTATGATATTGCTATAAATTGTTACTGAAGCTCATTTTAATGAACGAATAATAATATTCAATCAAAAAAAGAAAACCAAAGCATCCCACTTTTACATATGTCATGGCTCAGGGAGTCCAACTTCCTATCATGGAGACACAAGCAGAGAAGAAGGAGAAAGAGAAGAGGAGGAGGAGGAAGAATAAAGGAAAAGGAGGAGGAGGAGGAAGATGAGCAATCAATCAGGTGTTCTCCATAAACAAGGGAAAGCGAGTCAAACAAAGGCACAGCTGGTCTCCATTCACAAGGAGCATGAAACCAGAAAGCATGCAGGCAACTGTGCTTCAGCCTTTCCTCTCCATGGGCTCCTTCCTCTCAGAATAACCCTGTCTCTCTCTTTAGAAACATTCGTGAGAAACTTTGGAGAACTCTCAGATAGTGTAGCCAGCCTCCTTGCATGGTGGTGACTTCCTTTCTTTGGTTGTATACCCTGAACGGGGACCACTGGGTTCAGATACCTTCTATTTTTGATTTCTTCAGAAACTCATGCTGTTTTCAAAAATAGCTGTACAATGTTCCCTTTTTTTCCACACCTTGGCCAACACTGTCTCTTATCTAAGTACCCACATCCTAACAGCTGTGAACATAGGGAAACAACCTAAGCATTTGCTAACATGAGAATGGATAAGGAAAGTGTGGTATAAACATACAATGAAATATTATTCAGTGTTTAGAAGTGAAGGGAAGAGAGGGGTCCTAAACAGAATACACCCATAACCCCAGCACTTGGAAAGCTGAGGGAAATGGATGAGTTTAAAGCTTAGGATACACAGCAAGACCCTGTCTCATAACAAAGAAAATGAAACTCCTGTCATTTGCCATAATACGGTCAAATTTGGGTTAATCCATTATCTTAATTGAAATAAGGCAGAAACAAAAAATTACTCCTTATTACATGATCTCATTTACATGTGGAATCTTAAACACAGAGAGAAACAAAGCAATGTTAACAGAGTAGCAGGACAGAAATGGGGAGGTTAAGTCAAAGAATAAAATGTAGCAAAAAATGAAAATAAACAAGTCTAGCCATACAATGTTCACCTAAGGGCTGAAGTTAGCAACTGTATTGTATTGTACTGTACTGGGGAGTTTACTCAATGAGTAAAAGTTAATAGGTCTCTTGACCTCTCTGGCCACTTCTTATTAGCATCCTTCATCTTTATTGGCTTATCCTTTAGTTTTAACACTCTCTAAGGCTTATTGTATTCAACTACTTTTTTAAATTCTATAGCTATATGTTTCATCTGAACATTTTTATCCTTTCCTGAGCTTTCAGTTACTCTGTTATGCCCAGATCATGGAGTCCCCTCAAAACCAACCAGGAGACCGAGTCCTGTATGTAAAAGCAAAGAGCCTTTATTCTTACACAAGTTTGCAAATTCAGTCTCTGTGTGTGTGCAACATATTGAAGTGATCAGAGAGCCCTGCGCTCAGTTAGAATAGGGTTTTTACAGTAAGTAGCAAAGGTGGGGATGAGGGATGTCTAAGGTTTAGGACCCCTGATTGGCTGACATTTGTCTAGCGGTATCCTGGTGAAACGCGATGAGTGTGTGCTGGCAGGTGATCCTATCTACAACAGTTGGAATGTTAGGAATTTCCTTTGGATGGTCTGTTCTGGGTGGTGCCTGGGTAGTCTCAGCTTATGGTCTTTCTTGCAACCAGGTATTGCCATAAGGAAAACTACTGAGACTCAGGCCTCTATTGAGCTTGTCATGGCTAGGTCCTACACCCTCACATGGTAAGAACTCAAGAAGCTTTCTCTGGCCTCCTCAGTCTCTGTGATAGTCCCGGATCCTCTATGTAAATTACCTTCTATGCACCATCAGCTCCCCAGGGATATGCCCACAAGTCCTTTAACCACAACACTGGGAAAGTGCAACTCTGCACCACTGTCTCATTCCTGCCCCTCGTCTCTTGCCCTCTCTACCCACAAACCTGGGGAGCACCTATATCACACGTCCTCTCCCAAACAAACCTAGGGAGCATCTAATCTATATCACACACATATCCTCTCTGACCACATCTACATCACATGCCCTCTCCCATTCCTTTTGCGTTCAATCACAAACGCCAGGCAAGCTCCTGCTTCCTGGATACTTTTCCTAAACACTTTCACTTCTCTATGGAGACTGCTATCTCCTACTGGCCCCGAGTCTTCCCAGTTCCCAGCCTCCAAGTCTTAGAATGCTGCTTTCACGGTGTCCTTTGTGGCATTCACAGTTCTTCAGTGACTCACTAGTAGATGTGGATACAAACCCTGAAATTACTCAGTCTCATCTGTCGTCACACCTGCCTGGCCCTTCCCAGACACAGAGCTCCCAGGCCATTTTGTGGCCACAGAACCACTCATGCTGTTGCTTCTGGTAATGAGTGATCTCTGCTGCCTATCAAGCTGCCTCAGCTTTCTTT
>LOEQ01003968.1:41239-56484 GCA_001685075.1 Bramus lutescens
AAAACAAAAAAAAAAACAAAGAGAAAATAGCTGCACCTCCATTCTATCCAGGACAATAACCTTGCTAATTACAGAAGTCACCAAAGAGAGCAAGGTCCTGGATAGGATGTAGGTGCAGTTATTCTTATCAGTAGCTGAAATAATTGTTACAAGATCAGTTTGATCCTGCCAGTGCTTACTGACTTAATTCCAAGAACATATCTTGGGGGCCGCTTCTGATGACAGAGCCAATTTACAGATTGGGTTAGGCCCTAATAGTAGAGAGACTCAAATTAAAGAAGAGGTTGGTCAGGTGAGGACAGGATGCTATGGGATGGAATTAACATAACAACAAAGGCAAGTGGGAAGGCAGCTTCAATAGTACTGGAAAGTAAGTAAGTCTACAAAAAGAGTTGCTAAGTGACTTTCTGGCCAAGATTAATCAAAAATATTTAAGAAATCCAAGTAACCCAGAAAGCCTACACCCCCTATTTTTCCCAACTGTAAGTCATTCTGGAAATGGCAAAACTCTGAGGTCAGAGCAAAGGGGACTTTTAGGACACTGATAGTATTCTGTATGATGCTATACTTATAATATGTCATTATATATTTGTTAAAGCCACAGATGCAAATAGTGAGCCCTCATGTCTGACGCTGGGTGACAGTGATAATGACACCGCCATTTAACCTGCACTGTGCTTCGGGATGTTAATGGGAAGGCTGTACATGCATGGGGCATATGTGGGTGTCCTGGAATATGTGGGGATTCTGTCCATTCTGCTCAGTTTTGCTCGCCACCTAAAAACTGCTCTTTAAAAATAAAATTATATTTTTTAAAAGAAGCTACATAAAGTCTTTGAACATCTTCTATTCTTCAAGATCATTACAGTTGAAGCTCAAATATTTGACATCAATGCCAAAAGAGGAAACTGAGTCGTATGTTCCTAAGGTACAAATTTAAATTATAGTTACACATATTTAATATTCAACATGCTGTTGAACCAAAGTTAACTAGAAGTAATTAGGCTTAAAAATTCTATGGGTAGACAGGGGTAAAGGGGTTTCCCCTGCTTGGGCTGTAATGGATAGCCACATGAGGAATGAGGAGTGAGCCAGGAATGGGTAATTAGAGATGGCTGCTGAGACCAGAAGATCTGGACTCCCAGGTGCCATGAGCGGTTAGGGTTAGGATCAGGGTTCACCTTGTGCTGTGTCCTGCTGATCTTTGTCTCAGAACATAAGATGAAGTTCATTATCAGATGGTATACCTGAGGAGACCTAAGCAAATCCAAAAAGGCTCAAGGACAGCTTAAAAAAAAGAGTAGAGAAGGCATCCACTTGAAGGGATGAAATATATCACAATAACAGAATTTAGAAATCAAAAAAGTAGAGCCATGATAGTGCATCTGTTAATCCCAGCACCAGAGAGACATGGACAGGTCATCTCTGAATTCAAGGCCAGAGTGCTCTACAGAGCAAATTCTGGGACACCCACGAATGCACAGAGAAACAGTGTCTCAAAATAAATAAATAAATAAACAAACAAATAAATAAGAAAAGGAAAAGGAAGGAATAAAAATCTTATTATAAATAAAAATGTGTCTGAAGTCAACGATGAAAGTTACCATCAAATTATTGATTATTGTATGAAACAGATTTTTTCCCCAGAGAGAACTGATTTCCAATGCTTAGGTAAGACACTTTATCAAAGATAAGGATAATATCATTAACTGATGAAAATTCACTTTCTGGAAATGAAGAACTAAGTCAAAATTAAGTGAGACTAGGGGGAAAAACTACTGCACATCACAGACACTGGTATAAGAATAACCAAAGAGGAACTCTTTAAAGACATTAATGTGACCAGGATAGCCAGAACTACACACATCGCAAAGAGAAACGCTGTCTCCAAAAAAGATTAATACTATAGACATATTTTAGATCTGCAAGCTTTTAAACAAAATGGCAGAGACTCAGAAGGATGACTGGTCAACTTCTAAGTTGATCAGTCAGCTTTGTGTATGTCCACCTCAAGAACCAAACAGGACAAAGTTAACAACCGAACAATGGCCAACCCGTTCCTAGAACTGGACTGAGTGAGGTTTCTGGAATTGCCCATCTAGTCTCCTAGGACAGGGAACAATTGCCAAGGTTTAAAAAAGAGCAGTGTCCTACTACCTAGAGCTGGAAACAGTTAAAAAAAAAAAAACCACATCAGCCAGCATTCTCGCTGATCAGCTTTCTCATTTATGTACACAAGAGCAATACTCAAACTGCTGAATAGCCTGTGAAAGAAGTCACAGATCAAGGTGACGTTGCACGGAGCAGTGTTCTCAACCTTCCTAACACTGTGACCCTCGTGTTGTGGTGGCTCCAAGCATAAAATTCTTTCCATTGCTACTTCATAACTCTCATTTTGCTACTGTTATGAATCATAATGGAAATATCTGTGTTTTCTGATGGTCTCAGTTGACCCCTGTGAAAGGGCCATTAGACTCCCAAGGGGTCTTGACTCACGGTTTAGAAGCCCTGTACTAGAGGAAGAAGAAAAGAATCCAATGACAATTGTGTAGAATTATGTGTTAGTTACACTTCTTATTTCTGTGCTCAAACAACTGGCAAAGGCTTTTGAAGAAGGGAGAGTTTGCTTTCACTCACAGTTAAAGGGAATCGTACACCATGGAGGGGAAAGCCCGGAAGAAGGAACAAGTAGATGGTCGCATTGTGTCCCCGGCCCATGGAATGATACCAGTCACATGAAACCATCATGGAATCAACCGCATAAACACACTCCGAGGGGTATTTCCCTAGTGATTCTAAAATCCTTGGTTACATATTGTATTTTCATCAGTCAGTGACTTTCAGACTTCGTGAAGACATCTATTCATTTATTCATTTAATCTCCTTTGACTGTAATAATCACTATGCTTGATCATGATCGCTCTAGAATAATTTATTCACAATCATTACACTATATCTGTGTGTGTATTAAAGTATAACACCACACACCATAAATATGCACAATTACTATGTCAGTTAAAAATTACAAGCAATAGACATGGAATGTAGCTCAGGTAATTGTTGACTTTCACCTACCTGTGCAGAGCTTGCCTGGTGGACCTGGGATCTAAGGACCTAAAAGAGTGGGGCAGACTACAGTCTGATGCTGTAGAAAACCTTACTTCCGTTTCAGTGTACTTTATACATGAGTGAAACAAAGAAAGCAATGAGCCAAGAAAGGCTGTTTGAGTTCAGAAAAGCATGTAAAGATCCAAAAAGAAAGAGANAGAAAGAAAGAAAGAAAGAAAGAAAGAAAGAAAGAAAGAAAGAAAGAAAGAAAGAAAGGACCAGGTGGTGGTGGCACACACCTTTAATGCCAGCACTTGGGAGGCAGAGGTAGGCAGATCTCTGAGTTTGAGGCCAGCCTGGTCTACAAAGTTAGTTCCAGTACAGAGAAACTCTGTTTGACAGAGAAACTCTGTCTCAAACAAACAAAAACAAAAAGAGAGAGAAAAACATGTAAATAAATGTCAGTAAGCACATTTTAAATATTAACAGAGCAGCCCTTTCCCAGAACTTTCTCAGGACAGACCAATGTAAACACAATTGCCTGGCACATACTATAAATTATATCTGAAAAAGCATGAAAGCAAGGCAAAAGACCATATCCAGATTCAGGGTACACTGACTAGATTGGATTCTGTGGTGGTTTGAAAGAAAATGACCCCCAAAGGGAGTGGCACTATTAGGAGGCATGGTCTTGTTGGAGTGAGTAAGGCCTTGTTGGAGGAAGTGTGTGTGTCACTATGGGGGTGGGCTTTGAGGTTTCCAAAGCGCAAGACATTGCCCAGTGTCTCAAACCATTTCCTGTTGCCTGCTAATCAAGATGTAGCCAGCACCATGTCTGCCTGCACGCTGACATGCTCCCCATCGGGATGACAATGGACTGAACCCCTGAAACTATAATCAAGCTACCCCAATTAAATGTTTTCCTTTGTAAGAGTTGCCGTGGTCATGGTGACTGTTCACAGCCATAGAAACCCTAACTAAGGCAGATTCTATAGCTGTATCCTGACATGCAACAAGAATGAACATATCTTATAAACTGAATGTAAATGTTTGTCACAAGAGGCATGAAATCATCTGAAAATAAGTAAAGAGAAGGAAAAGGAACTCTTACACATTTTGAGTTAAAACTCAGTAAAGTGGGCAAGCTTAGCAGAAAAGACTTCATGGAGAGATCAGTGTCAGTGACTGTGGTGGCTATTCTTTGTTGTCAACTTGCTGGAATGAGTTGAGCTACGGAACTAGAGGGCACACCTGTGAGAGATAGTGTCTGCTTGGTTTAAAGTGGACAAATCCACTTCCAGTTTACGCCTTTCAGGTAGGAAGACACACACCTTTAACCTGGACTGGAGAGCTCAGAGTAGAGGGCAGGGTATGCCAGCCACATCCTAGGTAGGGACTGAGGGATGCTGGGAGAACCTGGAGGGCAGGTCTGCTTTGGTGTGTTAAATAGGTACTGCAATCATTTGTCCCAGGTAATAAAATCAACATCTGTCCTTTTTGTTGATATTAAATAATGATGTGTCAAGTTGGGAGCGAAGGCCCCACTCACATCTATCCCAGTCCCCAGGCCTGGTCTGGACTCCAAATCCCAGCAGGCCAGATCCTGACGGTCAGGACCACTCCCCAGGGTATTTAAGTGATCCCCCAAAAGAGGAACACGTGGTCTCCCTTTCTTCCTGGGGAGGGGGGCGCATTTCTGCGGCTTCCAGATTTCGCCCTGGGGCCAACGGAGAGTGCAGAACTCCCATTAAACCTGGATATTTCTTAATTCGGCTTGTTTTGATTTGGCTTGATTGGGAATTTTTGCGTCGGCAGGGAGCTCGTGTTAGGAAATATTCCTAACAATAAGGGCCAACATAATCTTCTGTGACTACACTTCTGAACATTGGGACATCATTGTTGGGGACTCAAAAAGCTAGAATGTTGGCCAAGTACAGGAAGTTCAGGCTGTTTCACTTGTCCAGGTTCTTCAAGACCATCTGGTCTAGGGGCGTGCAGGCAGAATTGCAGTCTCTAATTGGTCTCTTAATTGGTTGGAAATCTACTGGAACAGGTAGATATTAGGGTCAGAAAATAAAGTTAAGGAGTATAGGAGAATTTTTTTCTTAGGGATACATTTGAAAATTTTAGGTCCATGGTCCTGATGGTTGGAGGAGGGGAGTCCTGAGACCAGGGAAAGGGGAAGAGACATTCTTCCCTCAGGAATAGGCAGGCAAGGAATTTGGCTGTTGATTGTCAATCTATTTGACCTGTGAGATATGGATCCAAAAGTTGTTGGGGTTTTATTGTTGTTTTTTATAACATTTACAAAAATGTTTTAGATAGGTTAGCATTACCACTGTTTGCAATCTGTACTAAAATCCACATTGCAGAAAAGGCAGTAGTCTCATGCCTTTGAGTAATAGTAAAAGCTTGGGGACCCAAAAATGATTTTGGTTAAAAGTAAAACACTCTTTCCTCTAACCAGAAGACGTGGTGTCTATGTTTATATATATATGACATGTTCTCAGCACAATGAGAACAGTGATTAAGTTTATACTTAGACAGCAACCAAAGGAAATTAAAATCCTTAACTTGTGATTATGATAACAATAGTCAGTGCTTCATCAAAGCTAGATTAGTAACTTATCAGAATTCCATTGATTAATGTTAAAACTCTGAACTTTTGAAGTCTTCATTGAAGAGTCCAAGAATAAGAATATAGAAATAAAAAAATGCAAAGTTGTAAGCCTAGGAGAAGGAGAGCCGGCTGTCAGCAGCTTTCTCAGCAACTTATGGATTAACTATTAGCAGTGGGTTACTTCGCTTTACAACCCATAGCTCTGTCTGCAAGGTTAAAGCAGCCCTCTGCAAACTAAGGGTTGCTCTGCAAACTGAGGGTCAGCGTTCAGATAACCCCCTGACTACTCGTGACCAGCAGGTGATGTGAGCTGAGTTAGCTTTTAAATGATGGGATGTACCTGACTTTTTGGTAGTGCATCTTCCCATACGCTTTCCTGCTACACCAAACTGGCAGTGTCAAGGGAGTGTAGGAGTTTGGTAAACACCATCAGGAAAAGCCAGGGAGAAGCAATGACCTAAAATACAAACAGTAGTTTAACTAAAAAACTCTGTTAATGGAATTGCAAAGATGGACAATTTGTATCTGAGTTTTACCTTGAGATTGTAAAAATTCTTTTGTTCATGTCTAATGCTTGCTTCTTGCTATGAAAAGAAAAATTCAGAAGCAGCCTATTGCCACAATGTTACAAGTCCATCTCTGGCTGTGGTCTTAGTTAGCTGATAAGTTTTCGTGCCCCATGAGATTTATTTTTTTATTTTTATTTTTTTTCTGGAGTAACGTTTGCTTCTGGTAGTCTGTCCCCCCATCTTTGTGTGACCCCTGTGGACCCAACATTAATAACAATAACATAACCTGGGAGAAAATCACTTTTTCTACCTTTACAATTTGCATTTATACATCTCAAAGCACCTTCTTATACACTCACAACTTAAGTTGTCACATCCTCAGACCTTAAAACACCATCTTAGAGCTGGGCAGTGGTGGTCCACGCCTTTATAGGAAGATCTTTGAGTTCATGTCCAGCCTGGTGTGCAGAGTGAGTTCTAGGATAGCCAGGGCTACACAGAGAAACCCTGTCTTGAAAAATAAAATAAAACAAAAGCAAACAACCAAAAAAACCTACCTCCTTAGACTCTCACAATTTACTTAAGCTTTCATATCTTCAGACCTTACGTAAACTTGATCCTTTTTTTCCCAATAATTTCCCATGAGACACAGATGGTGGATTACTGACAGCAGCCATTGTAAAGCAAGTTCCTTTAAACAAAGGGACAGACAGTAAAAGTTACACTGAGATCTGTTTTGTGACTGTATCTCTTTTTAGAATCTGGTAGCAAGAGAAACTGTGTCTAGACCTAGTAGTAGCTCTAGGACAGTGAGGCCTGAGACCTGATTTTTACATTTGAAGAGAGCTGAGAAGGCAGCTGAAGCCTTGGGGAAGAAAGAAGAAGGGATGCTTGCCGCTTTTAAAGCTACAGTTAGTCAAAATCGTTAGAGAAGAATAAATTATAACTGCAAGTATAATATAAATGGTCTATATATCCATTAAAATGACAGAGACCATTACCTAGATGGGTTCCCGTGGCCTCAATCATTTCACTGGAGGCAGTGGTCAGTCTTCAGCTGTCACACAGGACAGCATTAATCTTCAACTATCCTACAGAGCAGCATAAGCCTTTAGCTGTCAGATCCAGGTCTGAGAGAATTTTTTTCTGTAGAGAATTTGGGAAAATTGACCTTACTTTGGCCAGGCAAAGCAGGGCAATGTGGTGGTTTGGAAAGGAATGCTACCCATAGACTCATGTGTTTGAATGCTTGGACCAAAAGGGAATAGTACCATTAAACGGTGTAGCCTTGTCGGAGTAGGTGTCGCCTTGTTGGAGGAAGCGTGTCACTGTAGGAGCAGGCTTTGCGTATATGCTCAAACCAGGCCTAGTGACATGGTCTCCTTTTGTTTCCTGCCTATGAATCAAGTCAATCAAGACATAAAACTCTCAGCTATCTCTCCAGCACCATGACTGCCTGAATGTGGCCACATTTCCCACAATGACAATAATGGATTAAATCTTTGAACTGTAAGCCAGCCCCAACTAAACTCCTTTGTAAGAGTTTAATTATAAAAATTAATTAAATAAATTTAATCCTTTGTAAACTGTAAATTACAACTCTGAAGAAGGACACTTAAGAGAAATCCCACACTAGCTCAGAATTGAGAATAATAGAGGGTTATGTATTTAGGGGTAGACTCACAGATCACAATCCTCTGCGGGAATGGGAAACAGCAACCGAATCCTGAAGCCGGAAAAGAGAGACCAGAGGCGAGCTTTACATTGGCATAAATAGTATAAGAGGCCATGCCCAAGTGGTGGGTAACTTAAAGGCTACTGGCGGTAGGATTCTTACATCACAACTCCTTTGTTAAGAGTTGCCACGGTCATGGTGTCTCTTCACAGCAATAGGAACCCTAAATCAAACAGGCAATAAACCCAAAAGTTTCTACAGTTTGTACAGAGCCCTGGTAACGGGTGAGGCATGCGTCAGTTTTGCCAAGTGGTTAGTGTTACCACAATTCAGGTGGTGTCCTTGTGCCCATTTATCTTCTTTGGCATCTGTAAGGATTCTCACTAGGAGAGCAGCAATTCTGTCTATTATGGAAAACTTTTTAAAACACTTTAAACACCATATTCAGCAGATCTCTGAAGAGTTTGAGGACCATGAATCTATTAAGTGTACCCGATTTTAAGCTTAACCTTGAAACCCATTAAGTTGTGTGTCTTAATTATCTTTAACAGGTTGTTAGCAGCCTTATCCCTGTTGAGAGTGAGCCTTAAAATTTAAGTTGACGGTTCAATTGAAGATCCTTTAGCATCAAAATGAACCATAAATGCAGTAAAATTTAGCCCATAGAAAAATTGGCAACTTTACTAATCTTTTTAAACTCTACTACTATAGAATATCATGGTTTTTGTGTGACTTAGTTTATCCAAATAGCTAAAGCTTTACAAAGTTACCAAGACAAATGAAGGTAGACAAATATCGCTGTGAACCTGAGTAGACCTTATAGAATTTATAATTTTTTATTTACCATATTTTCCAAACATATGTTGATATTTATATAAATTTTCTAGAAGCTTGGTGTTGAACACTTAGACATACATCTTAAATCAGCTTTTGTTAATCTGAGTAGACCTTTGTAACTTTAAAATTTTTATCGCCATATACAGTATGCTCTAAACCAGAGTTGAATCACATACATAGTATGTTGCAGCAAATAAAACCTTAAATATTTATAATCATGCAAAAATCCATACTAATATTTTGGAGACTTGTTGCTTTCTTAGCCTAAAAAAAGGGATCAATGATAATCAGAGGGCTTAATAGTACTAAGAAGTTCTGCCTATAACTGTTGCTTTATAGCATGCAATCATCTTGAGATAGTGAAGTCACATGGCATGTCCTTTTTAACCTTAGAGAAGATGGCTGCAAGGCATGTGTCTGCTTTCACCTTGATGAGGTCATCAGTTAAGATGGAGGAGAGCCACATGGTTGCTATTTAAAAACACCTATTGTCCTAAATAAGAGTTGACTCTAAGTTACATATACAGTATAGTCTATACAAGAGTTGAATCACATATCTAGTAAGCCTTTAGTTATAAGGTTTTTTTTTTAAAGACTTATTTATTATGTATACAATGTTCTGCCTGCATGCATCCCTTCAGGCCAGAAGTTGGCACCAGATCTTATTACAGGTAGTTGTGAAGCACTATGTGGTTGCTAGGAATTGAACTCAGAACCTTTGGAAGAACAATTAGTGCTCTTAACCGCTGAGCCATCTCTCCCGCCCTAGGTATAAGTTTTAAGCCAAATTTTGTTGCATATTTTACAGACTCTTTAACCACACTCATTGAATTTACAAATCCTGAGATAAAGACTGTTTACACAATAATCTTAAAAGATTTCTTGAGAGCAAAGCACAGAGAAATCTCAGAGATAAAAGAATTAAGAGTGGAAAGTTGTAGAACCTCAGAGATAAGAGACCTTGGGATCATTTGCGTGTACTGGCAGAAGCTGTTATAATCTGCAAGCATTTGAAACTTGAGCATGCCATCTTTGGTTATTGAGCTATACCCAAGGCCAATCTGTTTTCAGTAAGACAGAAATGCTTTGAGAAAATCTCTAAAGTTCAAGAAAGGAATTAACTCCAAAGAGAAAAGGAAGAAGGGTGACCATAAGAACTCTGCCATAGGGAGGGTTAGGCAACTAAGTGACAGAGAACAGTGGAGCTGTCAGGGACAAGAGGGACCAAGCAGGGATTCCACCCAAGGGAGTGTTCACAAGCCCAGGATGACTATAGTAGGAGTTCTTTTGGCTGCCAACCAGCTCCCAAATAAAGACATGGAGACTTAATATTAGTTATGAATACTTGGCCTTATCTTATGTTTTTCCTACTAGCTCTTATAACTTAAATTAACCTGTTTCCCTTCATCTACATTTTCCCTTAGGGCTTTCTACCTTTCATTCTGTATGTCCTACTCCACATCTGTCTGTCTGGCAGCTACCTGTCTGGCTTGCTGGCCCCAGGTATCTCTCTCTCTCTTCTTTCTTTTCCTGTTCTCTCTCTCAAGCCTAGATTCCTCCTTCTACTTATTCTCTCTGCTGGTCCTGCCTAGCTTTGGGCTATTCAGCTTTGTATTAGACCAATCAGGTGCCTAAGGCAAGCAACACATCTTTACATTGTTAAACAAATGCAGCGTAAACAAATGTAACACATCTTTGTATAGTTAAAGTAATATTCCACAACAGATGACCCAAGGAGAGATAGAACAGGTAACTCCAAGGGGATGGGGCAAAGGAAGGAATTGCAGACCCAGTAACAAGTAGAAGAAGCTGTGGAATTTTATAGGTAGCTCCTAGGGAGAGGTGAGAAAGTTTGCAGAAGGACCTGGGAGAGCAGGTAAGTGTCATGGTAACAACAATTTCAATCCAGAGCATCCCCAAGCAAACTAGGAGACTTGTCAGAGAGAAATGCCCTGAATCATGGAGGAGAGACATCCCTTTCCATGTAATGAGGGTCTGGTAGGTCAAGAGCATGCTTCCTGGCACACCAGTGTGGCTTTTGTAGAAAACTGGACAAAGCAGAGAGCTCCAGAGTGACACTCAACCAAAAGAAGGGGCAGACGAGAAGTTAAAGGAGGTAGAGGTGCAGGTGTCTTAGCAAGAAGAGCTGCCTACATGGTGGGAGACCCAAAAGGCCACAGAAGGGAGAGAGGACGCTTACTGAGTAGGTGAGCAGAGACAGATGGTTAGACAAGGTGGAAGGAATAAGTGGCTGAAGAGGTGGACTCCAGAATCAAATTTGGTGGGTGGCAAAAGCCAGCAGAATCAAATGATCCGTACACATCTTAGGAGAGTGAGATCAGCAGCTTGGTTCTGAGCAGCCAAGTTCCTGGGGATGGAACTCATTTATGCCACTTGACTATAGTGCCCAGCCATGACAGACTCAACAGAGACCACCCAGGTACCATCTAGGAATGAACCATCCAAGGGGGAGGAAGGGAAAGCAAGTAACATTCCAAAGGAAATACCTAACATTCCAACCATTGTACGTAGGATCACCTGATGTTCCTTAGACCAGCAAACACCCATCCCATTTCACCAGGACTGCATTAGACAAATGCCAGCCAATCAGGGGTCCTGAACATTAGAAATCCTTCATCCATGCTTCTGCTATGATAAAAATTCCCACTCCGAGCGAACTCAAGGCTCTCTGATCATGCCAATGCATTGGATACACAGAGTCCAAGTTCAAACTTGAATAAAGGCTCTTTGCTTTTACATACTGGACTCGGTCTCCTTGCTGGTTTGGGGGGGACTCTGCAACCTGGGCATAACACAGCACTGCATGAATGGAAAAAGAAATAAAAAGGAAAAGAACATGACTGGTCCCAGGTAAGGTGGAGGAGAAATTTTACTATAGATATGTTGGGGAGCAGAGCCAGAAGCAGAGACAACTGGAAGACTTCAGAATAGACATGAACAGACCGAATTGGGCCATGTGGAGAAAAGAGGAGGAGAAGGCAGAGAGGAGAGAAGAGGCGAGAGAAGGGGACCAGGTACAGCAGCCAAGAGGGCAAAGGTACGAAAAGAGCAGGTAACCAAAATGTCCAGATTTTATAGGGAAGAGCCTCTGGAGGAAGTCCCTAGGGTGAAAAATTCATGGTTGGGGGTGGGATATGCCAGCCATACCAAGTAACTGGTAGGGACTGAGGGATTCTGGGAGAACCTGGAGGACAGGTCTGCTTTGTTATGTTAAATAGGCACCTCAAACATTTGTCCCCAGTGTGCAACTTGATACTTTAATTCCATGATGTACACTGAACCTGTTGCTGCTTTTGTTTGGAAGCAGAATCTCAGGGTCTTCTCGACCATGAAATGGAGAGTAAAATACATCCATTCTCATCACTGCTGCCTGGTTGAGTGCTCATGCACAGCATAGACGCTGCCTTAGAAGCCAGCACGATTGCTGATCACCTTTCTCGTTACTTTAATAGTCCTTTTACAGCACAGTTCACAGACTGTTTCAGAAGATAGTCATTGTCATGCCTATTACCAGAAAGAAGAAGAAAAAACAAAATCAAACAATATAGACTACACTGCAAGCACCCAGTGAGTTTCCAATTGACTTAAAAAAGAACTGCTTGGTGTTTTCTATGTCACTGAGACATAGAATCTTAAGAATTTAAACATGAATCCCTAATGCTTTGCTCCATGCAATGATAATGGGAGTTGGGTAAAAAACTCCATTGAATTATAGTTGCCACATTCATGTTTTCAAGAGTCTTTGGTCTATTTAAAAATCTTACTTAGTTGGGTGGTGGTGGTGCACACCTTTAATCCCAGCACTTGGGAGGCAGAGGCAGGCAGATCTCTGTGAGTTTGAGGCCAGCCTGGACTACAGAGGGAGTCCCAGGACATGCTCCAAAGCTACAGAGAAACCCTGTCTTGAAAAATCAGGAAAACAAAACAAAACAAATAAAAATCTTACTTAATTTTGATTAGTCATGCTTTAGGATTATAGGTATAACACACACTCTTTACTTTGTGGATTCTTTTGGGATGACAAGGGTGCTAGGAATGGAAACGTGTGTTAACCATATGCTAGGCTAGTGCTTTATGATGAGGTGCGTGCCCAGTCAACTTGTGTGTGCTTGTGCGTGTGATGTGTATGTGTGTGTTTCTCAGTATGATGATGCCACGTGTCTGTGGGTGCCCATGGAAGAAAGAAGGTGTTGGCTCCCCAGGAGCTGAAGCTACAGGTAATTGTGAACTGCCTGATGTGGTGTTGACAGCCACACTTGGGTCCACCTAAAAGACCAGCAAGAGCTCTTCGCTGACCATCTCTCCGTCCTCTACTTTGGATTCTTTTAATCTGTGTTATATACGAGAAAAATTTGAATAACTCCTGTTTAGCCATGACTGGTGATCCACATTATTATTTTGCTTTAGCTTTATGTCTCTTTTTAAATCTGGATGATTATCATCTCCTTTACAGAAATAGAACAGAGCAAAGAAAAACAACCAACCTCAAATCACTCAATGTCTTTTTATGTTATGAAAATCCTTACTCAACATATTCAAATTTTAAATTAGGCATGAGGTTTATTAGTCGTCTATTCCTTGGTCAGATATTAACATAGTAGCATATTTTGGGGACATATTTATAAACCTTAAAGAAGTAGTAAAATTGAGTCGAGTAGTTGACTATTTTCTAAGAACTGGGTTACTTACTGAATTTTTTTTTCTAAATTGGTTTTTAAAATTGCATATATATATAAAATAAACAAAACGTGGTGTGTGTGTGTGTGTGTGTGTGTGTGTGTGTGTGCGTGTGCAGTGAAAATGTTATTGATGAGAATGGAAACTAGTCAGGCAGTTTTTTAGAGACAGGTACTTTGATTTTTTCCTCTGGCCAGAACTAAAAAATATCCTTGGCCCTGTCCTGGTTGGAGGCTAGAAAAGAGGCTTTGGTTCCTGCCCTGGTTTATAATCATCTTTCTTCTTCTTGCACAGCTCAAATGAACATCACTGCCTGTGAGTGCCATCCTATGGGAAACTGAGCAGCATCTGAACACCTCATTGGTGGACCAATTGGACTGACTCCTTCATGCTTCAACATAAAAACACCCTATTAGCCCCCTCATGTGGATCCTTAATGGTAGTGCATTTCTGGGATCTACTCTTGCTGTTCAGTGGTCTCACTTGCATATATCTGTTAAGGTCCCACCTAAGAACCTGGAATAATTTCTTTTATAAAAATGCACAGCTCCTGTGGTTCATGAAATTTGTCCTTCACATTCAAAGAAACAATAACCTGGAGGCCCTAATTCAGATGCAGGTTTGTGACCAAGAGCATCCTGCATACTAATTCTCCAGTCATGCCCACTGGGGAAGAGAAAACTTCAGTGATTCTCAAGAAACTCCTGCTATTGTCTTGCTTCCTTCTCAGTTCTTAAAAATAATGCCATTCTTCTGGGGATGGGGGCGCATGCCTTTAATCCTAGAACTGGGGGAACAGAGGCAGGTGGGTCCAGCCTGTCTACAGAGTGAGATCCAGGAGTCAGGGCTACAAGGTAAAACCCTGTCTCAAAATAAATAAATAAATAATGGAATAAAATTCTCTGATTAGATCAATTAATTCATTGGATTCTTGAAAATCTTCCTACCAAACCCAAATGCAGGTGTAGCAGAAAATTTAAAATAATAAGGCAGCTTCCCCTAAACCCTTCATTTATTCCTTTCTAATGTGAGATAAAAGCAAAATCATTGAATTTTTATATGATTTTATTTTCTTTTGTTTGCAAGAAGTTGTTAATAGGTATGCCAGGAAAAAGGAATTTATCCTCAGTACAAATAAATGCATGTTTTATCTTTGAACAAAGTTAAATGGAATTTTTTTTTTAAATGTGGGACTTTTCATGGTTTTTAATATGCTAATGTGCATTCTGGATCTCCACAACAGGATTTAGCAAGTGGCATTGCTAAGCTTATTTGATCAAGAATTCTTTGTTCTCTTGGAGCCCAATTAATTAACATCTACCTTTGTACAGTGCCCACAGAAGTTGTGCTGCAGACCTACAAGCTATGCGGGGGATTCTCTTTATGCAGGCTAAGCATACTATGTAAACTGTAATTCACCATTTATTTGATCACAAACTGTTCTAGAATATGTACATGACTTTTAAACATTTTTAAAATTCAAAATAATGTAGACTAGCAATAAGGACAAAAGAAGCAATTTTGAAAGTTTATATTTTGTCTTCAATGTACAATTCTTTTTAGATTTAATATTCCAGAACAAAACACTTGTTAGTGGAGATCGTTCATAAAACTGTGATGTTGACCTTGTGGTCCATATGTTTAAACATTTTTCTTTTTTCTTTTTTTATTTTTTAAGACAGGGTTTCTTTGTGTGGCCCAGTCAGTCCTGAAATTCCCTCAGCAGACCAGGCTGGACTTGCCTCTACTAGGGTTTGTAGTGATAGGGGAGAAGGGCCCTGCTTTTTGTTCTGCCCAGCTCCCACACAGCTAACTTATACCCGGAAATAACAACACACAAATTGTATTCATTTAATCA